>CAUYRH010122822.1:0-16489 GCA_963574655.1 Perodicticus potto | reverse complement strand
CAGAGAGAGAAAGAATGAGGGAGGGGAGGGGAAAGGAAGAACAAAGAAAAGGAAGGAATGAAGGGGGTAGGCTCTTGGTGTGTGCCACACATTTGGGGGCAAAACACGATTGTAAGAGGGACTTTACCTAACAAATGCAATCAGTGTAACCTGGTTTCTTGTACCCTCAATGAATCCCCAACAATAAAAAAAAAAAAAGCTCTAATGATTGGTAAAGCAAGTCTCAGATAAAGGAAAAATATTTTTAAATGGCTGGTCAGTTTAAACGGTATAATGTTGAACTGCTTCAAAATATTAGCTGGGTGATCCACCTAAGCCTAATAATTTTCCAACCGAGTTCCACAGATTAGCTTTGTTGTAATCAACAGTGTTCCAGTGCAGATCTGAGAAAGAATTAACTTTTCAGGATTAACTTTTGCAGGCATAGCTTTCCTAATTACAAGAGAATTCCATTGGCTGGCTATTGTGCAGTTCTCAAAATTGGTCCAGAGGCCAGAAAACAAAATTTGGAGAATGAATGAGAACTAAGGAAGCCTGGGCATCAGAGCCATGCCTGCGGACTGACCAGAGTATGGTTGCTTTCCCCCTGGACATTATGGTTACTAAACTTCTAAATTGCCACCACTGTGTTCCTTATACCATAACTCTGCTGTCTCTGGAGAAAACTTTTGAGTCAGACTTGCGTTTTCCTCGTTTCATTCTTGAATCATTCCAAATTCATGTCTCAAGGAGGAACATTGGTAAGTACCTGTGTCCACTGGCTAAGTAGCTGTATCTCAATTTCATCTGAGTTTGAATAATGATATACTCATCAAAAATAGGAAAAATAGTTAGCAATCCCTTGGAACAAAGTAAAAACAAACAAACACTCTCCATCACACTGACTCCACTTCAAAGCTATTGAATCCAAATCTTGGAAGAAATGATAAGAATCTGTATTTTAAACACAGTTTATTCTGCTATAATATGACATATGTCTCCTTTGCATCACTGCACCATACAAAAATTACACAATATAAACTACAGGGCTTATGAGAAAAGTGAGGTTAGAACACAGCAAATAAAACCTTCATTAGTTTTTGCATTTAGAAAAAGATAGGACACAAATGAACATAATAATACAGTTTGACATATGGCAAATGGCTAAGAAATACATAAATACTATGACATAAATGGCCTTTTACCATGAAATAGCCCTGGATTTCTGCTGTGGAAGGAACACTGCAGCTTTTGTTGTTGGCAAGTGATAGCAGGAGGGTTATCTGAAATTGAGTAAAACGTTATAATACCACATGTGTATGGGTTTGGCTAATAAAACATGTGGTGAATTGAGGCAGCTAGCAGAAGTTTTAAGTGTGTACTTGTGTGCATTTTGTGTATTCCTATGTGGCCTCAATTCAGCTGAATACAATTTTCTGAAATCACCTGTTTCTCCAGATAAAACAACATAGGCAAAAGCAAAATTTGCATTATGCTCAAATGCATACCTATAACATTGTGACAAATACACACTTCAAAAAAAAAACATTGTATAAAAAGTATACTGGTGCACTCCTGTAAGAGTCAAAGTGTTAAAACCTTCAGGATCTTGGACCTGGATTGTTCCAGCTGCTCTTCCTGCCTTTCTCTATGTTAAAGGTCTCACGGTTTCACATCATCTCTCATTTGGTGGGTGAAGGTAGGGGAGGTAGAACCTTTTTTCCTCTTCTCTCGTGTAACTCCTTGCTTCTCATGGATTGATTTACAAGTCTTCCCTGTAGATTTCTGAATCATGGGTACTATCATCTCTTATTTACTCCTATCCAAAAGGACCCACTTCCTAGCCTCAGTGAATTCAGTACCCAACTTATTGTCTCTTTATCCCACCACCTGATAATCACCAGTGACTTTTAACTTCTTTAGTGGTGTCTCAATTGAAACCTTAATCTCTTGGTCCCTAACTTACTTGCAAGTTACTCATCTTCATCTTCTCGTCACAGCAGCCATTCCCAGCCTCATTACTCCCAGTCTTTTTCATAATATGTCTCTACATTATATTAGTTAGCTTCAAATACTCTGTGTTATTTGTCCTGTTTTAATATATTTCTCAGGTGAAGTTTAAGCATAAAGACATACTCTGCAATGTTTAACAATGGCATTTCATATTGGGTCCTTCTGATCTGGCTGTGTACTGCTTCTAATACGACTATCTGAGCCTGTGCTTGGCCATTTTACCGCCTTTCTTCACCAAAGGTAAATAAGAACAGAATGCTGGATTCAACAAATACCAGAAATCCTGCACCCTTTTTTGTTTTTTTCAAACAAAAAAACTATATGAATGTCCTTTTAATACAAAGACTTTTCTTCTGTATTTCAGCCCTGGCTGCTGTGTTTTTAACTTTTCATTCTGTTGGGGAGATTAAAGACAGGGGATCATTATGAGACTTCTAAGAAGCCCAGGGACTGAAGGTAGATTAAAAGCTATTTGTTCTGCGCTTTGTATTTTCTTTGGTCCTTATTTTCAGATTGAATATGAGTTATCTTCAGCGCAGATTGCTTTCAGAAAGATTAATTTGACTAAAAATCATACTATGCATTCATTCAATAAACATTTATTTTTAAATGCCTCCTATGATTCAAGGTCTATACTAACCCAAGGTATTTAAAAGTGAATGAAGAAAAAGTTCTTGTTTTTAAAGAGCAGTAGGGGATTCCATGGTGCTCTGTCCATATACTATTTCTTCCAAAACAGAAACACTTATTTCTATAGTTGCTCAGAGAGACAGCTCTTAGCTGAATCTCTCTTTGTGACTTGCTAATAGCTGAGGAAATCCACCTACCCAAGGTCATGTTCAATTCCCAGAGGAAGCAAAGTTCCTGTGACTAGTTAGTGTGGGATTTATTTCTCTTGCTCCAGTTTGGGACAGCTCTGCAAAGCCGTCCCAACTCCAGAGATCGATGTAAAGTTTATTGAATCTTTTAATTGCATCAAATCACTGTTCAACTTCTCTGTGTTTACTTCTACTTCCTTCACTTTCCCATATTTGTTGGACATGAGAATAGAGAAACACTCTCTAGTAAACTCCCGGCATGAACATCACTGTCTCAGAGTCTTATTTTGGGGAAACTTGCCTGTAATGAATAAATGTAATTGTCTCAATTACATTTAATCACATTCCGTTTGGAAGAACCACCAATAGTATTAGCAATTTTAATACTGTTTGCAAATTAATTTCATAGAGGCAAGCTCATGTCACTAGAAGAGAGGCACTTAGCCTAGACTAACATAGACGTGGAATTAGGAAAACCAACTTCCGAACTTATATTTTAACTTCAGTAGAAGTTAGAGCTGTGGACAGGAAGAAGGAAAGAAAGGGCCTTCTGGACAGAAAAAGAATACAAAGGAAAAGTCTTATGAGTGGGCTTGGCACATTCAGAAACTTCTAAGTCAGCATGACTTGAAGCCTTATGTGAGTGAAAGTGGAGAGACCCGGTGATAAAGTGACAGGGAAGACCAAGTCACAAAAGCCTTGTAGCTTATGTGAAGGAACTTTCGTTTGTTACTGTGGATCACTGAAGTATTGAAATTTTTCATAGAAAAGACAGGAATATTATATAGGCAGCAATATGCGTGTGGGTTGGTATAAGATGGGTATAAAAACTGAAGTCTCCTTAAGGAAGATGTGGGAACCAAAGTAGAGAGAGGTACATAATATGATGGTGTAAGACAGTTGCAATAAGAGGATTTTGATGCTAAGTACACTTAGGGGTAAGAATAAGGAGACATGCTACTGATGTATGAGCTGATAGGGTGTCTGCAAACACACAAAAGGACGCGTTTGAGAGAGGAATCTGCTAATTTCGGTTTTGAGTGCATTGAGTTCGAATGCATAAAGATATATGCTCAAAAGAAAAGGTGCAGAAAGGAGAGAGAGGAGCATACAGATTGTAATTAAAAATATGGCTTGGGCTCTTGAGAAGAATATGGACAGGGTAAGGAAAGATGAAAAGAGAAAGTGGAACTTTGGGGAAATCTCTGATTTAAATGTAGACTGAAGGGAAGGGGTCACAGAAACAACTGCTGTACTTGGTACTGTTGTTATGGTTTACAATCTGCCTCTTTAAAAAGTGAATTTATTTTTAAGTTTTCAAGTGTTATATGATTTTTTCCCATTTAATTATTTTTCGCTGTACTTTTTTCTTAAAACAATTACATTTATAATAATAATATAAATGAGAAAACTAACTTAAACTAGGTTATACTAACTATAGCCAGACCATTTATTTGAAAGATGAGAAAGTAAAGATTAAGAGGGAGTTCAAACTTGTTTGCAGATTACTTCCACCTATTTGCAGTAGAATATGAGTTTAGTTATATTTTTATGAACTCAATTTGTTTGAAAATATTTTAAAATTTTTCTATGCATAACATTTTAAACATTCTAAACTCTCTTTACTTTTATTCCTTCTCTATCATGTTTTCTACTTTTTCTTTCTAACTTAAAGTTAAAAACTATTTACAAAAATTAGATGTGCTGCAAATGTAAAAGTCATGCTCCACTTGACTTTTTAATTATTTAAGTCAAAACATTTAATATATTCATAAGGTAAGTTATGTAATCTTACATGATAGTATATATTACCTCATCTATGGCACATGACATCATTCATTCTCAAAGTTATTTTCATTTTATATCTATTATCATTCTTAATATGATTGCTTATGGCATATTTCCTATCCCCTGAAAAGAGGCAGTTCTTCAAATTTTTTTTCTCCTTTCTTTATTTAGGAAAGACTTTTTTGGTGGCTTTCAGTTCTCATAAGTATTTAATTAAATGTAGATTGTATGGTACATTGGTGACCATCAAACATTATGTCTTTCAGCAGGCAATAATTAAAAAGGGAAATATATTCTAAATGAATTTTTAAATACCTTCTTCTAATCATTAAACACGGTTACCACAGCCATATTTTGTAAATGTAAAACACTGGCGTTCTCACAAGTATGCTCGTCACAGTCATTTTTATTGATGATCTATCTGAGCTTCATTTCCTAGCTGAGAAACTTTGTCGGTCAATTTATTCCAACATAACACCATTTGGTTGGGTGGTTATTAATCCTGTAATTGTTCACGGCATGCCAGAAATAATTCAGTTAATTATTACAATATGTCTTACTTTGCTATGCTTCTCTATGTCAAAATACCCTTTGCATATATTGGAGGGAAAATCAGCTGCCTATTTTAATTCTACACATAAAATTGATTAGTAACTAAAAATATAAAAGAAAGACATTTTTTGTTTTTTTCTACATAGAATATCTGCTTCCCTGCATGTCCGTAGATAAATCATAGCCTCCTAATTTTAATTGACCCATCACATCTATTCTTAGAAACAATCTGAAAGAATCTTCTTAACTGAATATTAGTTTCAATTAAGTGCAATGGTATAAAAATTCACCCTAAATTATATTAAAAAAATTTCATTTTTATAATCCAATCTATTTCCTGTGGAAATAGAGCTAATGTCTACAGTTTCATTATAGTCATGAAATTAAATGTTGTGGAGTTAGGTAAAAAGTCGTGATGTTGTATATAATAAGTTTATAGACAGAATTAAATTTGGTTAAAGGTATTTGTGGTTGGATATGTCTGAGTGGATTCCAGAATGTAAAATCCTACCAATAAAACATGTAATGTATGGATTATTGCATTCTAACACTCACAATAGGTTATTTTAGTTCACCATGGAAATTGAAAATGCAATATCCATTATGCATCCTTGTGCTTACATTAAATCAAGTTCAGCAGAAGCCTTCCGTAAGAGAAGGGAATATAACCACTGCTTTACAGTTGGCTTATTTAGCTAGTCTCTAACATACAAGAAAACGACCATGTGCTCATTAACCAAATGAACACTCCTCTCTTACATCAGAATTTTGCAAGAAAACGAGGCCCAGTGGAGAAAAGAAACACCCAAACACCGTATTTAAAAGAGCGAGGGCTTTATTTCAGCAGCCAGAGTAACACACAGAAGAATTCAAAATGGCTTCCAGACTGGCTCAGTCTTCTCCTTTTTATCTCCAGTCAAAAAGTTCCAGACTACGGGTACCTTACACACTGGTCAATTTGAATCACGCTGGAGAAGTGGGCTTTTACAGAAGCAGAAGCAAGAGGTAGCTTCCAAATCCCAGGAATCTACAAATTCCTAAAAGCTGAGTCAACACAGGGAGGACCTCACAGGTGTATCCTTTGGGTCTCCTTGAGAAGACTTCTGGGTATTTTCTCTCATAAAGAACTATAGTATTAATTGCCTGTAGTCAAAAGACCCTGAAGAAGTTTAAAGGCAGAGTGAATTTCATTATTATTGATGATGGTGAGGAAGTTTAGAAACAAACAAATAAAACATTTCTTCTATTTTATAAAGTACAAATCACCTGTGATTTGGAAGGTAGAAAATTATGAGGTTAGTGGGAGATCACTTAATTTGGGAATAGTTTGACTCGGGATTTGCTGTATGTTAGTAGTAGGAGTTAAGGCAAGCCCCTAAATATTAACTTATCTATTAAAATGACACAATTATTTTGCAGATCAGACATAAAAATGAAATGATGTATGAGAATACATTTTTTAAAAAACGTTAAGCACTGTACACATGTAAAGCATGATGTTAAGATTATACATTTGCAGCTATACTATTTAGAATTACACACCAGCGTTACTATTTACTTGCAATGAAATTACCTATTCACTAGTTCTATTGACTATTTGAGCTATTTAATAGATTAACATATTTTATTATATTTTTGGTATATGTGATTTTGGATAGTAAAGAATGTATCAGTCTTTGTTGCCTGTTCCTAAAGTTTGAAAAACACTGGGAATTCCCTGAGTGATAGGAATTCCTTTGTTATGCTAATAAAGTCACACAGGTTGGGCCCCTGTATACTTCAAAATGGAGACAGGACCCCAGAGAAACCAACCACATGATTAGAAGATTGGGACTTTGGGCCAGCCCAACTTCACTTCCAGGAGTGAGAGGAGTTCAGGAGATGGAATCCAACAATGTCGACAGTGATCTAGTCAATTGTGTTTGCCCAAAGAAATCTCAATAAAAACTCTGGATATAGACTCTCAGTAAAGTAAACCCACTTAAAAGGGCATGACAGATCTTTCTTTGGGACTTTCAGTTTTCCCTCTGTGTGTCTCCTTCTCATTTTACTGTTCCTGAATTTTGTCTTTGTAATATGCAGTAAAGCCGTAATCATGACAATAATGGTTTTTTGAAGTCTGTGAAACATTCTAGCGAATTATTATTCTACTAGGAAGGAAGCTCTGAATTTATATCTTGTCAGGCTGCAGTGTGGGTGGCCTCTGAGATTTGTAGCAGCATGTAAGATGAGTGCAGTCTTATGGCAGGTTGAGCCATTAAACCTCTCGATTATGACACTGACTCAGGGTAGCTAGTGCCAAGATTGTGCTGCAGTTCAGCAACTTAGGATGGAAATAGAACATTTGTGATATTTGCCCACAGAAGAGAAAAACACAATTAAACTCAAGTGGTGGGGGGAGGAGGTAGGGGAATTGGTGTGTTCTCACCTAATGGTCACAACGTAAGGGTACATGGCACACCTTCTGGGTAAAGAGTACAACTACAACTTGGATTCTACCTAACAAATGCGAACAATGTAACAATTAACTGTACCTCATAGTAATCTGAAATAAAAAAGATATTGAAAATGAAAAAATTGATATAGGAAATAAATAGTACTTTTCCCCCAAACATGGCAATATGATTGCACACTAAAATAAATAAATAAATACCATCAGAATTACTATAAAAACTGTATTGACATTAAAAATAAAAAATATTAATATAGAAAATAAATAGTACTTTCCCCCCAAACATGGCAAAATGATTGTGCACTAAAATAAATAGATAAATACCCTAAGAATTACTTTAAAAACTCTCCAAGATACTATACTAAATATTGAGTAATTTAGGAAATATAAGCTTTAGTACTTTGACCTGAATTCATACAAATCAACTGAGTTAAGCCAAATAATTGACTATCTTTGAATTTGAAAATGTAATTATGATGTGAACGCTTGAGGACATGCCCTGTGTAGAAGGTCTGCTTGGTTCTCTTATCCTCACAACATTTTTTACCGGTAGCAATTACTAGCCCCAGTCTTTTTTTTTTTCCGGACAGAGTCTCAAGCTGTCACCCTGGCCTGTGGTGTTACAGGTCACAGCAACCTCAAACCTTGGACTTGAGCTATGCTCTTGCTTCAGCCTCCCAAGTAGCTGAGACTACAGGCACCTGCCACAACACTTGGCTAACTATCCCCATTCTCATTGAAAAACAGCATGGCTCAGAGATAGCAAGGAACTTGCCAGAAGTTGCATTTCTACTTGAATATTTGAAATTAGTTCACTGAAATGCCTTGTGCACCATGGACCTTATCTTTTCTATTTGGTACCAAATTCTAAAATGAAAAGTATTTAGTTAATCTAGACATACAGAGGCAGTATTGTGGTATCCATTTATACAGAACAGCTTAGTAACATTTCATTTTTTACATTTGTCATCAATTAAGAATATTGTTTGACTTTAAATTTGAATGTAAACACTTTAGTTTCATGTAAAATAATCAAACAAAGGAAACACACAAGTGAATCTGTTTTGTGATAAGGGTAGCACTTGGCTCAGGTGGAGTAGAAATAAATGTGTATGTGTAGCTAAAAACTTATACTACACCAGCGTAAGTCAAAATACTAAAAATAATCATCACCAGAAAAAAATTAAATTGTATACACTAAGAAAAGATACCTTTTAAAATCAGGAATACAGTAATTACTACTTATACTAAAAGATTTATCTAGAGACACAGGCCTTTGCAATTTTCATCTCACTGGTAAAGGTCTTATTACTGTCATCTGAAAGCATCATTTAGATTCTTTGCAACAAGCATACTGTGAAAATACTTATTTGTAAATACAAATAACTTAATTTGCTCTTGAGTGTTTTAGAAATGTCATTAATGCCTGAGTGTTTACGTGTTAACCTGAGAGCTTCTTTGATAAAAGAGAAGATAGCCGAGGCCAGTGAAGACAAATGGTGACACTTGCTAAACCATCAGCAACAGAAAGCTATGGGAGGCTGCCTATTCATTTGTCTTACAAACAGAGCATATGTTCCCAAACTGGTGTCTTATAAACCTAAAGGCATCAACTGCATGCGCCAGTAGCTCCGGCCCAATATTTGTTTTTAATCATTTCTAACCCCAAAGGCCTGGACAATACAAACCCAATTTAAAGGCTAACCAAATTGTCCTCCCTTCTCTGTATTGCAACAGGTTATCTATCTCAGATTAAGCGGGGAGGTCTTTGCTATCTCTCTGATCTCTCGGAGCACTTATTTCATTTCAGTTTTCCACTAAGAGTCTGAAAACACTTATACCAAAGATTTAAACATGTTCGTGATGCCCAGTCTGTAGAATCAGTCTGCGTTTCTTTCTTTCTGACTTGGGCTGTGGTCATTGCTGGTTTCTTGGATCCAAAATAAACTGCAAATGATTTGCTAAACATAAAATTAATAGGTCTGACTTGGTGATGGGATCCAAACAATAGCCCTGTCTGAGAGGGAGCCTGCCAGCAGATCCCAGACCTGGATTTTGAACACAGAGAGTCCTTTTAGCAGTCTAGACTTTGGCAGATTACCCAGACACAGGCTTTTTTTTTTTTTCTTTAAAATGAGTTATGATTATCTATCTCATGGTAGTGTTGCAAGGATTAAATCAAAGGATATAACACAGAAAATAATTCATATATGTGAACTTCCTTTGTCCATAAATATTAATTCAATTAACTCCCACTCCACTTAGCAAAAACACAATGTTGACTTTTCCCTTCCCCCGAGGAAGATGTGGGGTATGATATTCTGGATTTCAGCCTACCAGGGTTTTATGCTTGCCAAAATAAATTATAGAGATGGTTTGGCTCTATTTTATAGATAGAGCACCAAGAAATTGGGTCCACTGCTTTCATTTTCCTCCCAGATTCCTTTCATCTGTCACAACACAGTAGTTATGAAAAATGAAACTATAAATTCAATTTAGAGGGCAATTTGCAGCTAATCTTTAGAGTAATTCCAGTGTGAATAATGCAGCAATTTGGATGCATGGTCAGTCAATTCAGCCCTGATTTATTAGTATTTAAGAAATCTTTCTTTCATTAATGATAATTACTAAACAAGAGAAAATAACTTCTCCAACATTATCTGCCAGCGTATCAGGTTTCCAGTTCTGAAAAATAGTTACGTTGTCAAAATTATGACAATAAAGAAAAGGTTTTGTTTTGTTATTTAAAAATACAAGATTTTGAACAATAACTCTTTCTAGCTCTTGAATGAACTGCACAAACCTAGGTTATGTCTGCTTTTTTTCCCCTGAAGTGACTCCCATTAGAGTTAACATTTTGAATATCTTTGCAGAAGGAGCCTGGGATTTGATATTGATTTCCAGCACTCCAGGATGTATTAAAATCTAGCTGCAGAGAGAATGACATTTTTGTTCATGTCTAAGACTTGAGTTTATCTGAGAATTTTTCCTAGTTATTAAAACTCCACATTCTGACATATCCAATATACTCTGAGTCAGTGCACTTACAAGCATATGTTTAAATAGAGGATAACATCACATTAAAATCTAAAAAGAGCAGTTCTCAGAAAATGTTTACATTCATTTTCCTTTCTGTTTTTGATTGCATGGGCTTTAACTGCTGCATGTTTGACTATAGAAACAGGTATTTCTAAACAAAGCCAAACACAACAGAAAGATGTAATGCCATTTTATTAAAAATTATTTTTGCTTCACTATTTAAAGAAAACACCTTATTTCCTATTCATCCTTCACACTCCATTTCATCTATCTAAAAGTCAGGGCCATGAATAGTCCAGATTTTGTATTATTCCATTAAGCAGGAACAGTACTTTCAGTCCCAGGCATGTAAAATTCCCTTCAGTTCTGGCGTTCATTAAAATGAAGTAGATAAACAAGAGATGAGTGATGGCCCCAAGACTGTAGCAGTGAGCCATGCCACTAAAGGTGTTATATAATACAAGGATGGGAGGGCAGGTGCTCCTGGAAAGATGGCATTAATAGTGGCTGACCACCTGTGATTTTACTGGTATGCCATTACAGGCCAGATAATCTATGTTGCAAACTGACCAATATTACCGGTGAAGTTTTTCCCAGAGGTCATATATTGTATTTGTAACTTTAAAAATATATTAATAGTAGGCATTCAGTAAACACTGAACATAAGTAAGGGTGGAAAAGGAGAGAGCACATTAACCTTACATTCATTTCAGGGCTTTAAGTGACACGAATTGACAATGCTAAATCTGAATGACTTCTGTAACAAAATGAGCCAGCTCTTTTGTGCCCCCAGTTAAGCTGATCTGCAGAGGCTGGGTGTATTTCCCTCTTTGTGGAAATCTTGCTCTTGAACACAGATTCAGAACTCTCCCTCTAAAAGGAAAGAAGACTCTTAAACTTGAACTCTCATTTCTGGTAGTTGTTTCTTGACTTTATAAAATGAGGTCTGGGGTTGAAATTAAACCCTGAGAAGCAAGGAGATGTGAGTGTATGTTTAAAAGTGGCGTGGCCCCTATGCCAGCCGTGTCTCACTTGCCAGGAGTTAAAGGTCAATTCTTTTAACAGATAACATTGAGAGGATGGTACAAGCTCTACTTCATCCCCTCCTCCAAATAGCAACAACTTCAAAAATTTCTCAATTTTCTCAAAAGATAACAATAGTTATCTTTATTCTCTTTACTGCTGTACTGTGAAAATGGAGTACCAGTCGACCAGCAAAGATTTTGTAAGTGTTGGCTTAATTATGCCTAATTATTTGCATGAGAGTTTTACATTTTACTTTATGAGTTTTGTCTCTGTGTAGAAAGTAAGCACAGTGTTGTTGTTTTGTTTTGTTTTAATTTCCCATTGTCCATAAAAAAAAAAAAATGGGTGGTAGCTGAACACTTTGGGTATTTACAATTTTTACTACATCAGAAGAAAATATTTCTTCATAAGATTTCCAGTTTTATTAGGATTCAATTATTTTCAGTGCCCTGAGTCTGAAAATCACCTACTAGACTTGGTCATGTTTGTAGGCAGAGATTTTCTGGCCAATCTGAGCTCTGGTGAGGGCTTTAAACTCGGTAGAGGCAGCTAGGCTAGGCTGGTAAAAAGCTGATGAGGTTTCTTTGCCTGAACCTGGGTCATGTTTGCAGTAACTTAAATCCCTGGGTGTCTGAAAAACTTTCTAAAGCATTGTTTACCTTACCTGAAATCCTGGAGGCTCATTTTATTTGCTTATTTATTTAATTTAACAGTGAAGTTTGTCATGTCTGTTTGTTTGGTTAGCTGAGTTCAGGTCCTTTTAAAGTCAAAATGGTTGCTTATCTGGTCTAACTATTTGAAGTGGTGATTTATTTATCAATTTATTTTGCCTACTCTAGGATATATGTTTATTCAGGGAATTCTAGTGTTCTCATATTGCAATTCAGGTTTAATTTTTTTGAACTTTTTAAGTAACATAAATCATGTCTGCATTTCTTGAAGACCTGCCCTCTATGTGGCTCCCAGACATCATTCCCGTCTCATCAAAGGTAATTGGCTCATTATTTGGGTTTCAAGCGCTTTTTATTATGGTTTTATCTTTGTACTTCTTATATGTGCTTGTTTAATTTTCTGATTTCCTCTCTAAAGCTCATTGAACTTTCATGCAGAATCTAATTCATTTGGGGGCACTTGTAATTTTTTTATAGTGTGTGCAACATAGTAGACAATATACATGTTTGTACATTTCAAAGTGTTTTTTAGGTTTTCTGAGGTACAATTGAAAATAAAATTGTATGCATTTCAAGTGTACAATGTTATAATTTGATATATGTATATGTTGTGAAATTATTATCACAAGTTAACACATCCATCACTTCACATAGTTACCTTGTGTGTGAGGGGTCATTAGTACTATTCTAGCAAATTTCAAGTATACAATACACAACCACAGTCACCAACTTTGTCCAGTTGGATTCCAATTTCACCTGTCTAACAGCTCCCAGGTGATGCCTGTGCTAACTTCACGTATGGTGTGTGGATGATGAAAAGAAATTTACTTTGTTACAAATGCAGAATGGCAAGGCGGACACCAGACCTACTGAATCAGAGTAATTCCTGTATGTTAAAAGTTTAGAAATAGTTTTGTATAAATGTAGGTTGGTGGTTTCTGAAGTGTGGTGAGCAGACCAGCAACATTCACACAACCTGTAAGCTTTTTGCAAAAGGCAAGTTCTTGGCTGTGATATTGGTAAACTGAATGAGAGACTCCGGTGAGGGAGCAACAATGGCAGTGAGCTCTCCAGGTGATTCTGATGCGTGCTGAAGTTTGAGAGCCACTGTGCAAAGCCCCAGGCTCTTTCTCAGTTTTTTTGGGAAAATAGTCAACCATCACCTGGTCTATAATTCATGCAATGTAGATTCATTGCATAAATTAAATGAGTGACTTAAATATGGCCACTACCAATCTGAATAATAAAACCATTGGTACAACTTTGAGAAGAAAAATGGAGTTGTGTACACATATATATATATAATTTAAAAACACGCATATCCATTTATTGTGATTCATAAATAGACCTGTTGTCTTACAAATATATTAAATTCATTTTAGTCCAAGCTTATAATTGAGCCTGTAAGAACATAGAGGCTATGATACAGTTTTGGTGATTTGTCCCAGAGCAGAGAAGTAATAACACCTAGGCCAGTGCTTTCTCCAGTTTACCATTTTGTCAGTAGATGTCTATTGTTTCTGGGCATTTTATTTTTTTCTTAATTAAGTTCACTTCATAAAATCATCATAAATGGACGAAATTTGCGTGCTTTATATGACAACACCCTTAGTTTATAAAGGACACTAAGTGGTTGAGAAACAATGTGGTGACTTTTATGTTACTGTGGGATTATAATTTTCTGAGCAAAGAAAAGCAACATGCTACAAAAGAGAGAAAAACATACAAATATTTAAATATTTTTCCAAATCCATCTTCATTCTAAGAGCATTTGAGCCAGAGCTATTTATTTCCTTTATGGTGAAGACATTTGTTCTCATTCAAAGGATATCAAAATGCATTGCCTCTGAAACTAAATGCTTGCCTAGAAACTAAATGTTTCCAGAAGAGATTTGTTGACTTTTGGAAGATAAAATTTCATTCTCTCTCTCTCTGTCCTGTTCTCTCCCTCTCCACTTTTCTTCCTCTCTCTGGTGGTTGGCGGTAGAGAGGTCATCATGCAGTAAGTACTAGAGTTGTAATTTTGAGGTTGCTCTCTTGTCCCTTCCACCAAACTAAAAACACCCAGGGTATCAATAGGCTATCTCTGGTTGTCCCCGCATTGCCCTGAGGAGGGAGGACTAGCCCTGGACAACCAACGTGGTTGTTGCTTTAAATAATAACAGTCCAATGTACTCAGCCTTAATATGAAGCTAATTTATAGCTGTCGTATGAATGGTATAACCCAACTATAACACAAGATTATAGGGAAAGGGGCAAGGGTAGGGAGGGGAGAGGGAAGGTTGGGGCGGAGGGAGGGTAATTGGTGGGGCCACACCTACGGTGCATCTTAGAAGGGTACAGGTGAATCTTGCTAAATGCAGAATACAAATGTCTTCATATAATAACGGAGAAATTGCCAGGAAGGCTATGTCAATCAGTTTGATGAAAATAGTTATGATTGTATATGAAACCAGCACATTGTACCCCTTGATTGTACTATTGTACATAGCTATGATTTAATGATAAAGATAAGAAAAATAAATAAATAAATAAATAATAACAGTCTGTCCCTGATCCAGAAATTTTGCATTTGCTTTCAAGATAATATTAATAAACACATATATTAAAAATGTATCAGAATGGTCACAGCAGAGAAGTGATCCACCTGAAACTCCCTTTATAAATGATGCAAAATGAAAACTCTGTCTCTCTCTCTTATCTGTCCTGTCATAGGTTTATTCTGCTGTGCTTTTGCTTGGGTTTTATCTTAAACTCACCTGACAAAGTAGGTAAATAGTTAAGCAAATATTTACTGTTCAAATCACGTGATCAGCAAACTTGGTTAGTTTATAAAAATAACATTCTTTTAAAGTTTTTAAACAACCAATGGATTTAAAATTATACTGTAGAATGTAAGGCTTCGGGAGACAAGTTTCCCCCCTCATGTCTCTCTGTCACTTTCTGAATTAGTCTCAGTTTGTTGATAAGTACAACAGGGATAATATTTACATTCTACAACATGAACTTTATGGAGAACCTCTACTATAATTCATACTGTCAGCCAATGAATGGAGGTTTTACCAGGTTCTTGGTGATCTTTGGGAGAAGATCAGGATGTACAATGTAAGCCAAACAAGCAGGTTTTTATTGAAAGACTGAAAACAGAGGTATATTCTCAAGAGAAGAAAGCTCAAAAGTGCAACTATACCAAAAGGAAGTGGTGTTTGGTCTTTGAAGTCTCACTAATTTAAGGAAGGGATATTCAAGGTTAAGGGTGTGGCTTTTACTAACAATTTGGATAGTAAGTTCTAGAATTGCATCCTTTCCCATTTTCCCAATTTGTGAACACTCTTGGCAATTTCAAGGGTGAAGAAATTTTAAAACCACAATGTAAATGATACTATAATTAGCTAAAATTTACGTAAAGTGACTGAGAAAAGCTGACAAGCAGCTGAAGCTGGTTCTTGCCTGCAGTTATCAGCCCCCCTAGTTAGCTTCAGCTGAAAGTATTTTCCTTTGACACTTTCACCTGATCTTCAAGTTTCTGCATCTGGTCACAGCCCTGTCTCCTACTTTAAAAATATCTCATATGAATTAAATGTAAGACAATAAACAATATATATTTTGAGTAGTTTCTGTTATATTATAAACTGTCACAATTCTAGTTTTATTTTCTAATTTTACCAATGAAGTAATTGAGATCTCAAAAACTGTTTCTCAGGATTCATATAGCAAGAGAGAGAGGCAAGAATATCCCCAGACCAGAGGTGCTGGCATGGATGTGGAGAAAAGGGAACACATCTACATTGCTGGTGAGAATGCAAACTAATACGTTCCTTTTGGAAAGATGTTTGGAGAACACTTAGAGATCTAAAAATAGACCTGCCATTCAATCCTATAATTCCTCTAGTAGGTATATATCCAGGAGACCAAAAATCACGTTATAACAAAGATATATGTACCAGAATGTTTATTGCAGCCCAATTCATAATGGCTAAATCATGGAAGAAGCCCAAGTGCCCATGGACCCATGAATGGATCAATAAATTGTGGTATATGTACACCATGGAATATTATGCAGCCTTAAAGAAAGATGGAGACTTTACCTCTTTCATGTTTACATGGATGGAGCTGGAACATATTCTTCTTAGCAAAGTATCTCAAGAATG
>CAUYRH010122821.1:0-19785 GCA_963574655.1 Perodicticus potto | reverse complement strand
AACAACAATGACAACTGCAACCAAAAAATAGCCAGGCATTGTGGTGGGCGCCTATACTCCCAGCTTCTTGGGAGGCTAAGGCAAGAGAATCACTTAAGCCCAAGACTTTGAGGTTGCTGTAAGCTGTGATGTAACGGCACTATACCAAGGGTGACAGAGAGAGACTCTGTCTCAGAAAAAAAAAAAAAAGAGAAAGCTATTTTAGCTGGAGGCACTTAAAACTTAATTCTGCAATTAATAGAATCTGAAACCAGCAGGACTGCAAGTTACTTTGTTTCTCATTTTTAACTAGTCAAAAGCTACTTAAAAGAAGTATGATTTTACTTTTCAATGTGAGATTTGTTTTAATTTTCTTTGATGAAGAACTGTCATTGTCACTATGAGAAAAAAATCAGAGCATTCACATTCTTCTTCCAGGTATTAGTTATGTTACTAACCATATTTTCCTAGTTACCAATAAAAATATTTAACAAGCAATTTTTAACAGATTATTCAGATTACAAAATACAGTATTATAATCATTCTAACACTGAATTTAGGCCTTGAATTTTGTAGAAGAGTTTGTTTTGTTCTTGATTGTTATGACACAACTATCAAAGCCAGAATAAAACTCAGTTCTTAATATGAATTATCTCTTGTCTCTGCTGTCCAAATGATAAGATTATTAAACTGGTCATAAGGAAACCTAGTTTTACTTCCCACTCTGCAACTAACTAGAATGTTAAAAGGCTCAAACACCCATTCAGGTTCTTTTATCTATTGGTATCTTTACTCAGGAAAAAGAGTGGATCAAGCTGGATGTATTATATATCCTTTTTGTGTCTCAAATTGTACAAAATCATAAATTTCAAGGATATCTTTTTATTATGAACAATCACTATTATGTACTTTCTTACCAAGGCCATATGATTTGTGAGAGGAACTAGGCAAAGCTTTTAATGGCTGACAACTGATTTTGAACTTATCTTCAGGTGGTTCAAAGCGATTCAAGTTTATAAAATACTGAAGGACCATCGTATTTTTCACTTTTGAGCAATAAGCAATCAAGCTAGTATAAGGGAACCAGAGATCACATCCAATCCTCTTGTAGTTCAGGGAACCAGAGATCACATCCAATCCTCTTGTAGTTCTTTGTGTGCTCTTCAGCTGGATATACAGACCAAATTGATAGCAGATAGATTAAGAAGAGAAAAGTATATAATTTTCTTAGTTTTAGATATGCATGAGGATCTATACAAAAGAGTGAACTATGAATAAATGAACAAGGCAAAATGCTTTTATATTTTTTAGACAAAAAGCAATAAATATGAGAAGAAATGAAAGAATAGAGAAAATCTGGTCAGGACAAGAAAAAATAAGAGGGTGTAAAGCAGGTAGAAGTTTAATTTCACTAATATATTTATTCAGGTCCATTGTGCCTTCAATTCCAAGACCTTGGTGACAAGGGCTATTTTCTCAGCCCCATGTGGAAAGAATACCTTCTGCCTTGTGGAATCTGTATTACCAGCTGTATGTAGGAAGAAACAGGTCAGCTCATTCTTTCTTTTTCTCATTTCTTTTTTTATATTCAAAATGTTAAGGAGGTACAAATGTTCTTATTACACAGATATCTTTTCTAATGCTTAAGTCAGAGCTCTTAGTGTGCCCATCACCCAAAGAGTATTCATTGTATTTGCTATATAGGTTATTAACCTCTTTTTTCCTACCCCATCATTATTTTCTATGACCTTTACATCTCTTTATGCTCATGTGTGCCCACTGTTTACCGCCAAATTATTAGAGAGTACATGTGCTGCAAAAGGTATCATTTCATTCCTTTTTACAGTTCAGAAGTACTCCACGCTACATATAATTAATACATGTATACCAAACTTTCTTAATCTACTCATGAACTAAAGGACACTCAGGTAGATTCCATATCTTTGCCACTGCGATCTGTGCAGCAGGAGACATTTAAGTACATTTTTGATAAGATGACTTCTTTTCTTTTGGGTATGTATCAAGTAGTGGTACTGCTAGGTCAAATGATAGGTCTACATTTATTTCTTTGAGGAATCTCCATGCTGTTTGCTACAGAGTTTGTACTAATTTACAGTGCCAACAACGGTGTATTAATATGTCTTTCTCTCTACATCATGCCAGGATCCATTTTATTTGACTTTTTAACAATGGCCATTGTGACAGGGGTAAAGTGATATCTCACTATGGTTTTAATTTGCATTTCCCTGATGATTGGTGTAATGTTGAGCATGTCTTCATGTTAGTATGGCCAATCTACCTTTCCTTAAAAATTTTCTGTTCATGTCTTTTGCCCACTTTTTAATGGGGTTGCTTGTTTTTTTTTCCTGGTTTGAGTTCTCTGTAGATTATGAGTACTAGCTCTTTGTCAGATATATAGTTTACAAATATTTTCTCCCATTCTGTACGCTACTAAATCAATTATTTCCTTCACTGTGCAGAAGTTTAATCAAGTCCTTTTTATTTATTTTTGCTGTTGTTGTATTTGTCTTTGGGGTCTTAGCCATAAATATTTTGCCTAGGCTGATGTCTAGGAGAATATTTCCTACATTGTCTTCCAGAATTTTTATGCTTTTATGCCTCTCATTTAAGTCTCTTATAGAAAATAATCACCATGATCAAGTGGGTTTCACCCTAGGGATGCAAGGATGGTATGCAAATCAATAAATGGAATTCACCACATAAACAGAAGCAAAAACAAAGAGCATATATAGATGCAGAAAAGGCATTCAATAAAATCTAGCACCTTTTCATGGTAAAAACCCTCAACAAATTAGGCAGAAGAACATATCACAAAATTATAAAAACCATACATGACAGACCAATAACCAACACCATATTGAATGGGGAGAAGTGGAAATCACTTCCCTTAGAACTAGAACAAGAACAGGTTTGCCCACTATCATCACTTCCATTCAACACAGTACTGAAGTCCTAGCCATACTAATCAGGCAATAGAATGAAATAAAGGGCATCCAAAATGGGAAAGAAAAGGTCAAACAATCACTTTTCACTAATATGAACTTGCATCTAGAAAAATCTCAAAGTCTCTACCAAAAGACTCTTAGAATTGATAAATTCAGGGCGGCACCGGTGGCTCAAAGGAGTAGGGCGCCAGCCCCATATTCTGGAGGTGGCGGGTTCAAACCCGGCCCCGGCCAAAAAAAAAACTGCAAAACAAACAAACAAAAAAAAGTTCATAAATTTGGTAAAATCTCAGGTTACAAAATAAATATACACAAATCAGTAACATTTCTTTTTAATTTCCAATTAATATAGGGTACATAAGATTAGGTTCATTGTTTGCATTTGTTAGGAAAAGTCCTACTTGAGCCCTTCACCTAGGAAGTGTGCCAGATACCTCTACATTGCAACTGTTAGGTGAGAGTTTATCAAACACCCTCCTAATTCTTTTTTTTTTTTTAATTCTGTAACTTTAATGTAACACTGATACCAAAAACATGACAGCACAAGAAAAAACACACAATGAAAGCAGGGAGACTAGTTCTTGAATTCAACTGTGTTTTGCTCTCGTGTGGACATACAGTTGTTCATCTAGTAGTTTCATATTAGTATTTAGTACATTAAACAATGTACTTTATTCATTTAAAAAAGAAATGAGAAAGGAAAAGATATTAAAAATTTCAAAAAGTATCTGAAGATGTTAATGCCAAGGTATAAGCTTCACTTGCTGCTGTACAGGTTAGATAATTATGCCCCACCTACCCTCCCACTCCTCCTAGAGGATACATTAAATATACAGAGAGAACCTGGGTTTGTTTCGAAACTCCTCAAACTCTTCAGGAAAAAAGCAAAACAAAAAAGTTCATTTAAAAGTTAATACATGGCTCGGCGCCTGTGGCTCAGCGGGCTAAGGCGTCAGCCATGTACACCCGAGGTGGCGGGTTCGAATCCAGCCCGGGCCCGCCAAACAACGAGGGCTGCAACCAAAAAATGGCCAGGTGTTGTGGCGGACGCCTGTAGTCCCAGCTACTTGGGAGGCAGAAGCAGGAGCCTCGCTTGAGCCCAGGAATTGGAGGTTGCTGTGAGCTGTGATGCCACAGCACTCTATCCAGGGTGATAGCTTGAGGGTCTGTCTCAAAAAAAAAAATAAATAAATAAATAAAATAATAAATAAAAGTTAATACAATGATATCCTTTTCATTAGGCCATCAGCCAGAAGTTTTTGTAATTTTTCCTATAGGATTTAGATATAAAAGAATATACTCTGTTCTGAAAAATTGTACTTGAGATTATCTGCAAAGCCTATAGCACAGAAATTAAAATTTTATTTTTTCTAAATAAGTAATACTGACTTAGTTACTATTTTTCCTCGCTGATATCTCAAAGTCCTATGAAAATAGTTTAATATATTACTTACTTCAGGTCCTGCAGAAGGTCTTTTGCATTAAGCATGGTTATTAAAGAGGTGGTAGCTGCAGGAATTATGATAATAGGTGTTCGTGATCCTAGAAAGACAAAATTTTACAGGTAGCAAATATATTATTATTAAAAGAAACTACACTTACTTTCCCTATTAAAAGTTGAACGTTTATAAATAGTAACTTTTAATACTTTGGAGCTAAAAAGTATTTGAAGCTGCAGTGATATAATATTAAAAATACTTAATTAGCAGTGGTATGGTTTAGGCACTGACTGGCTAATCAGGAATGGACACCACACATACACATTTTATATAGCTGTAAAAACATAGTAATAGCCCTAGCTTTTGCATTCCAGTTTATCTGCATTTACTTCATAAAGGAAGTTTAAAATCACCTCACCTTTCTTCTGATTTGGGGGAGGTCTTGCTTGAGAAACTGTAAAGGGGAGGAAAATCACAATTGCATATTATAAGAATCATATTCTTATTATCAAACTTACCCATAAGGACAAAAATTATTTGTATCAAATGACTAGTTATAAAATAGAAAAACATAACTTGAATCATCTCAATGTTATAATCCCTCTGCTTCACAAAAATATTAAAACACATAATTATTCAACAACCTGTAGCCACAAAGAAAGTGGATATACAATATTTCCCCCCAATCTGCAGTTTAATTTCTGCAGTTTGAGTTATCTTCAGTATGAAATATTGGCAAAAAATTTAGCAGTATGAAAATATATGTGGAAAATTCCAGAAACAAACAATTCATTAGATTTAAATTGCATGCCTTTCTGAATAGCATGATGAAATCTTACACTAGGATGTGAATCTTCCCCTTGTCCAGCTTAGCACAGCACTATATGCCACCAGTCCTGAAGAAGCTTAGTAGGTATCTTGTTTATTCAGATGCACTGTTCAGTACTTCAGTGTCTGTTTTCAAGCAGCTTTTATTTTACTTAAAAATGGCCCCAAAGTGCAAGTGTAATGATGGTAATTTGGATATGCCACTGCCAAAAACGAACCATAAGATGCTTCCTTTAAGTGAAAAGGTAAAAGTTCTAAGCAAGAAAAAAAACATAAGCTGAGTTTACTAGGATCTAAGATAACATTGAATTTTCTATCCATGAAATTGTCCAGAAAAAAAAATTCATGCTAGTTTTGTGTGGCACCTCAAACTGCAGAAGTTACGGCCACAGTGTGGTAAGTACTTAGCTGAGACAGAAAAGACACTACGCTTGTAAGTGAAAGATTGTACAGAAATATGTGCTGATTGACTGAAGTCATGTTTTGATACTATCCCTAGCTTTAGGTATCCACTAAATCTTGGAATCTATCCCCTACAGATAAGGGCAGACTACTCGATTACATTGCCAGATACTAGAAATCTATGTTAATGGACATCAAGGTCTAACTAGAAAAGAAAACAAATAATTTCATAACAAACCAATTACTACTGTAATAAAGATAAAACCAGAGTACTATAAGAGCAGATACCACAGTGGGGGATGGGAGGGAAAAGCATTTAATCATTTTGAAGGAAAGAGAAAGGAGTTAGTATCACCTAAAACCCAGAAAAAGTATTTATTTCCTTCCCTTTTAAAAATTGTTTTCTGGTATTTTCTTGGTAAAGAAAGAGTACATTAAAAATAATAAGTCAAGTACATATCATCTGGAAATAACTGTATCATTGATCGTGATCATGTTATAAAAAAACAAACATTGGGTCGGGTGCAATGGCTCATGCCTATCTATAACTTTAGCACTTTGGGAAGCCAATGCAGGATTATTTGAGGCGAGGAATTTCAGAACAGCCAGAGCAACACAGCAAGACCCTGTCCCTACAAAAAATGAAAATAAAAAATTAACATGTGGTGGCATGTGTCAGTTGTTCCAGTTACTCAGGAGGCTGAGGCCAGAAGATCACTTGAGCCTAGCAGTTTATGATAGCAGTGAGTTATGATGACATCACTGCACTCTAACCTGGGCAACAAAGCAAGACTATTTAAAAAAAAAATCCCTAAACCCTACAAATATTTGTATCTTATTATTTAGATATACAATGAAATATCTGTTGGTATGACAGTAATTAAAGATGAATACATTTTATATTTCAGCATAGCATAACAAGTGCTTCATATTCAATTGTCAGGAATTATCCATACAGTAAAATTTTATCAATGACCTTAGAGGTGCCACATGCAGGCTAGAGTTTGGGGTTTTTAAATAAAAACTTAGAGACTTAAAATACTAATTCAACATCAATTCTCAAAAACAAATACCACCTTTAAAGAGACTCACACAGTACAAACATTTTTGAAATACCTTCCATTTAGGAAATGCAAAATACTACATTTTAACTAGTTCTTTGTAATCCTCTATAGAGCTACTTACTGTATTATGATAAAATACTGCAGTATTTAGTACTGTGATCTTTCCAGCCATATAAAGCAGAGAACTACACACACAAACATAAGCCCCAAAACATACATATTTGTTAGTTTTTTCATCTTCCTTCTTGCTGTGAAAAAATTACTAAAACTTTCTCAAATCATTTTGAAAAACAGAGCTCACAGTGGCTGGGCACAGTGGCTCATGCCTGTAATCCCAGCACTCTGGGAAGCCAAGGCGAGTGGGATGCCTGAGCTCACAGATTTAAGACTAGCCTGAGCTACAGCGAGACCACGCCTCTAAAAATAGCTGTGCATTGTGGCAGGCACCTGTAGCTCCCAGCTACTAGGGAAGTTTACAGGTCTACAAATATCTATGAAAGATCATAAACAGATTCCCTAGTATGCAAGACATTGTGGCAAAAATGCTAATGA
The DNA here is from genome assembly GCA_963574655.1 of Perodicticus potto. Taxonomy (NCBI): domain Eukaryota; kingdom Metazoa; phylum Chordata; class Mammalia; order Primates; family Lorisidae; genus Perodicticus; species Perodicticus potto. The sequence continues at coordinate 12,555 of CAUYRH010122821.1, read as the reverse complement.
CAAGCTTGATTTTTAAATAGGGTGAAGGTTAAGAGTGAGATGGATAACAATTAGGGAGTATGGATGACACACTGATCAATAGCAAGGGTCTGTACTCAGATGATATTTTACTTCATATCCCTATTTTGCCAGTTCCTAAGCAAGTTGATTAACTTTGCTGGGCCTCAGTTTCCTTAACTCTGCCATAGAGAGAGAATAGTTTCGGTATCTTGATATTATCATGAGAATTTTTAAAACAACAATGCCAATTAAATCTTGGCCCATATTTAGTATTTACTGAACCCTAACTGCTACCGCTTCTATTACCACTACCAGCACTGATGCAAATGCACTGACTGCCAATTTGCAAGCTAAGAATAAACCGTAAGAAATATTATTATTGTTGCTTTGCTTGACTTCAAATATAATTATAAAGAAATATTTATACAAAGCCTACACAAACACTTTGCCAAGTTATTTATAGATGAGAAAACAAAAGTAATCCCTGTTTTCAAAGAGCTTTTAGTAGAGGAGGGGAGCCAGACCATAAACAAAAACACAAACAAATATATATAATAAATAAAAGTTAAGAAACAAAAATGCATATACACTGACAGATATGTCCTTTAGATAGCATGCTTAGAAAAATCCTCTCAAAGAAAGCGGCATTTAAGATGAAATTTGAAGGATGAAAAGCAACCAACTTGTAAAGAAGAAGTGGGTGAACAAACAGTCCAGTTGAAGAGGTAGGAATGTGGCAAATGCCTAAGGCAGGAAGAAACTACTACTCTTGTGGAAATGAAACAAGGCTAATGTGTAGACAATGGGGAAGAAAGGAAGAATAACAGGAGATGAGGTTAAAAATATATGCAGGGATCAATTCACACAGGGCCTTTTACATAATGTTAAGTTTGTATTTAGGTGCCAACAGAAAGTCCTGTAACTTTTAAGTCAGAGGGTGACGTGGTTTGATTTTCATGCCCTACCTGTAAGGGAAAAATGAATTTAGATAAGAGATCAAAAGGGGTGTAAGCGTCAAAGCAGAAAGCACAGTTAGGACTATTACAATAGTACTACTGAAACTGTATGATTAAAAATTAGTTTTGGTTTTCACTTTAAATTCCAATCCAAAGCCAATCAAACAAAATATAGTAACAATGAATATCTTACAGTCCATTTCTACATGTATCTTAATAGGAACCAGAAACATGTTGCAGATTGACACTGATCTGCAAACCACACTTTTAAGTTTTGTGTACTGGTCTATAGAAATAATGATGGTTTCAACCGGAGTTATGGTAGTAGAGTTAAAGAGAAATAGTAAATCTGGAATATAGAAAAGGTAAATCTGACAGAACCCACTGACAGATGTGGAAAGAAGTAAGGAAACGCAATGAATGAAAAATAAGTCCTAAGTTTTTTTACATAGAAACAGAGCTGACGGTGATGCCACTTATTTATAAAGAAGCTGAAGAGTATACAATAAGAGATCTCAAGGAAAACATCAAGGAAAAAAATTTTAATTCATTTTAGGATGCTGATGGTATGTCTAAACATTACATAGTTAATGTAACATTCTGTAGGTAAGAAGAGATGTCTTAATTGGAGATACAAATTTGGAGATCAACAGCACATAGGTTAAAAACTATGAAATGACACCAGATGTACTTCAACCGGTACTTAGGTTATAAATTAGATGAATGAATAGCATTAGAAATCTCCATAAAATATACGGGAGCTAACTCTTTTAATCTCACATGAGTGACATTAAGCAGTTAAACTAAAGCTATAGGGCAACTATGTCAGAAGACTTATGAATTAGAAGTAAAGAATTAAAGCTGGATAAGTCAAGTATGGACTGTATGCACATTATAAAGAGGGGAGGAGGAGGAGAGTGGTATGTGCAAGAGATTTAATGTGGCTATAAAAAGGAAATGACAGAGAAACCCAGGACTATTACCTACTAAATACTTATATTTCTGAATCAATTGGAAAACAAGTGCCTCTTGTTAGTTATATTACCTAAATGAATTTTTAGAGGTTTCAAGGTTTAAAGTGTTGAAATGTAAACATTTTGAAACATTAAATTTTTCCAGAGATATGCCTAGCAGAATGGTACCTAATAAGAATAGGGAAATGAAAACTTAAAAATGCTCAAAAATAGAACTCTATCCTTGATTCTCAAGGAAAGAACAGGAGGTTGAGTCCCCCATCTTCAAATGATATAAACTCTAACCAACAAATAATAGTTATAATTCTATAATCCCTCATCTTACATTGCCAGCTATATTCTGGGTACTTGCATTTTTTCAGATTTTAAAGAGATAATACAGTTGAACATGTTACTATTAAATAAACTAGGCTACCCTTAGTTTAATACCCTAAGCAGATACATTTAATATTTCTGCAGCAAAATAAAAATATTCATGCTAACCAGGATAAAGACTTCAAACTACTACTATAAATCAGGTATTACTGCCAAATGAGAACTAAAAACCTAATTTCTTTTAGAATGGTGGGTGGAACTGTAGACCAATGAGTGTCAAGCAGTTAAGTGGAAAAAGGAAGAGGAGAGTTACATGGATGGGTATCAGAATATCTGACATACTGAGGGGCATTTGTTCAGATATTACCATCATTTTAATCCCTAGTACACCTTGGGAGAGCAACTGAAAAAGGACAACAGAATATTAAGAGTAGAAAAAGACTCAGAATCCCTGTACATATGATCTTCCACTGGATCACATAAGTGCCTATTAAAACCCTGCCCCTTTAACTTTCTTTTATTACAAGGCATATGTGAACAAAATCACTTGTTTAGGTATCAGGGCCTCCCCAAACCCCTTTTATTAGTAAGCTAACTGACTGTGAAAAAATGTGAAATGGAGACAATGTTAATCACAGAACACAAAACTGGGTTAGACTCCTCTGGTGGCTATTTTTCCCTTTTGATCTAATTTCTGAATTTCTCATGATCTTTACACTGACAGTCTATAACCTCTCATCCCTCCCTTCCAAAGGAAAAAAAAAACAATTCTGTATCTGTGATTCAGCTGCCTCCACAACATTCCTATACAACATATGTAGTATTCTTTGTATCCAACTACATCTGTCAATACCTGTTTCTTTCACTTTTTTCTTCCTTCCTTTCAATGGCTCCTTAGCTTCTCCTAGTTTCTGGCAAAGAATCTAGCACATGAAAGGCATTCAAATAATATTTGTTGAATTTAACTGTTCTTCCTTACAATCTAATGATGGCTTTTGATATAGTCATCTACTAGTTAAATTAAATCCAATCTGCACAATATGTACTCTTCTCTACTCCTACTCAAATACAGAAACACACTGTCAAAAAGAAAATACTGGCTCGGCGCCTGTGGCTCAACGGGCTAAGGCGCCAGCCACGTACACCTGAGCAGGCGGGTTCAAATCCAGCCCGGGCCTGCCAAACAACAATGACGGCTGCAACCAAAAAATAGCCGGGCGTTGTGGCGAGCGCCTGTGGTACCAGCTGCTAGGGAGACAGAGGCAGGAGACTCGCTTGAGCCCAGGAATTGGAGGTTGCTATGAGCTGTGAAGCCACAGCACTCTACCCAGGGTGACAGCTTGAGGCTCCGTCTCAAAAAAAAAAAAAGGAAAATACTAACCTTGTCTAAGAAGGATCTGGATATCTGGATCCGAGCCAAAATGAAATTGCCTACAATATCATTCTAACATATGCCCCATACATTCTTCATACGATACTTTTAAAGTGTTTTAAGAAATATTTAGTATTTATAAACTACGTATAGTAATTTTAGAATTAGCCTGTGCGTAAACATATTGTGAATAAAAAGATATCCAAATCTATTTATTACTGATACCATCAAATGTGTGGAGAAGATCACTCTTTTAAATCCTTGCCTGTGCCTTTCCTATTCTTTATTTTCTTCATACTCACTTGCAACAACACTGATGAGGTTAAAAAAAAAAAAAAAGTAGTATTGCATCACTGAAACTGTGCTAAACATAAAAATAAAACAAACACCAAAAGCCAAAATCAAACTCAAAACAGACCTCAAATACCATGCTGGCTGGGATCTACGTGCATTTATAAAGGCCCATCTTTTAGGAAGTAGGAAGAGAGGAAAATTTTTCTCTAACAAGTTGATACTACCACTGTTTATAACATTTTTAAAAGTGGTACAGGATTGTGTGTATACAATAGTAGAGATTAAATGGAATCTCTAAGCTTCAAATGAGCATATCAGTCTATTAAAAATATAATGCTGTGCTTCTGCAGGAAAAAAAATCACATCTGTACATATTTTCATGGAACTAGGACAGGGAATTGGTGAGAAAATGAATACACATAAACAGCCCTTTAAACCATTTCTACAAATCTTAAAATAACATTTTCTTAAAAATTTTCTTCCACCCTTCAACTACACCTATTTATTCAAGTAAATGTTTTTATGACATAACTTAATTACTCAAAACCGGTGAGTTTTATAACCTATTTTATCAAGGATCTTTGAATACAATTAGGGAAATTATTATTACAGTAAAGAATATTACAAAATCCAGTTGACAGGAAAAAAAATAATTCAACATGATTTTCATTTTAACTTCTTTATTTTTTCTGCTAAGAATATAAAGTTTTATTAAGGACGCTGAATGAAGTTTAACAAGTATTTTAATGTACATTCTTACAGGTTTGAAAGCGAATGCTTCACCAATACTGACTGAAGAAATAACCCTTCAGTGTATTTTATAAAAAATTTCAATTTCTTCGAAGTATTTTATATATATATATCCAAAAAATGTACTGTTACAATCATTAAAAAATAAACAAAAAACAGGTTTTATATTTTTACCTGGTCTTGGTACGGGCTGGGCTGCAGGGGCCTGAGTCTTACGAGCAGACGCACCCTCCTTTAAAGGAATTAGAATTGATATGTGACATCAAAGTTCCTTTACATAACAGTTAAACACTATAATTATTGCAAAAAAAAAATCTCTTATTCTCACTCTCTGCTTCTCTCACTCAATTACTCTGTTCAATGTGCTAGGACCGTAAGTTTTAAGAAAAAAAAAATCTTTTATGCTATTAGTCATGAGACAGGAATAGAGATCTCTAGCAGAAAATAAATTTAAACAGTCAACATATCGTAGTTACCGTAAACACATAACTTTTTTAATGATTTGCTGAATTACTGACAATTTTAATATTTTCAAAAATGTCATTACCTGTTTTAAAAATAAACTTCTTTTCCCTTAAACCAACTTAAAATGGCTAAATGATTTATAATCTCTCGCTAGAAAAATCTACACAATGTTACTTTGGAGTACATCACAAAACATTTCAAATAATCCAGTGCCTTTAAAATATGCAGGAAAAATCACTTTTATGAATATGAGATTTATTACATTTGAACTGAGATAAGAGTATCTTAAACTACATAACAAATCTCAACTAATTAATGAGCATGTACTATTTACAAGGAAATATGCTAAATGTTGCAAGTATATCAATTATATATTCAGGAACAAATGTCTCTGAAATGCTTAAGATACATAAAAATTGATCATTCACACTAATTTTTCTTAACACATTTTTCTTTACAGAAAGCTACAAATGAAAATTCTGTAACTATGAATTCATAAAGATTTTATTGTAGCTGAACTTAACAGAGGGAAATTTGATGAGTATCAGGAAGTTACATGAATCCATAATAATGAAAAACCTGTCACTGTGCCCTTACATTAGCAACTCTGTTTGAACAACTCAGTAAAGTTTTGTAACATTGGTATATCAGTGCCTCACAGCTGTACTTGTGTTAAAGTGTGGTGGCATCTTGCTGAGTAGCATTCATTATTGTTGGTACATGCTTTCGAGTGCCACTCCAAGAACATCAGAGCTCACATTATAGCAACAAACGAACATTCATAAATTTCTTATTAAACTATGCAAAAGTGGAAATGAAATAAGGGACATGTTAGTCTAAGTTTACGGGGATAATGCTGTGAAGGAAATGGCAGTGTACAACTAGATTAAACATTTTTGTGAGGGGAAAGAAAGCATCCCTGATGAGGAGTTATCTGGGTAGCCATAAGGAACAAAACTGATAAAAACATTGTAAAACTTTACTGAATTGTGTGTCAAAATTGTCAGCTGATTGGGAGAAGCATAGCAGACCAAGTAAACATCAATAAAACAGTTAAAAAAAATTTAACTGGAGATCTTGGCCAACTCATACCTCAACTCACATGGCACTATCTCTGAGAGAGGTTTTTAGCAGGTAAACAAATAACAGTATTGGAACACCCTCCTTACTCCCTCTGATCTGTCTCTCAATGACTTTTTTCTTTACTCAAAGATAAAGGCAATTTTTTTTTTTTTGGAGACAGAGTCTCAAGCTGTCACCCTGGGTAGAGTACCATGGCATCACAGCTCATAGCAACTTCAAACTCTTGGACTCAAGTGTTTCTCTTGCCTCAGTCTCCCAAGCAGCTGGGACAACAGGCGCGTGCCCCAATGCCTGGCTATTTTTGTTATTGTTGTTGTTGCAGTTGTCATTATTGTTTAGCAGACCCAGGCTGGGTTCAAACTCACCAGCCTTGGTGTATGTGGCCAGCACTCTACCCACTGAGCTATGAGCACCACCCCAGATAAAGGAAATATTAAAAAAAAGGACATTTTTATGATATTCAGGACATCAAGAGTAATACAACAACAGCTTTGATAGCCATTCCAGAAAGAGTTCCAAAACTGCTTTGAAGGATGAAGTAGGCACTGGCATTAGTGCATAGCTTCCCAAGGAGAATACTTTGAAGGTGACTGAGTGATATTCAACAATAAAGTACACAGCACTTTTTTCTAGGATGAATTCACAAACTTAGTTGTCAGGCATCATGATATCATTGAAAGAAACATATCGAAAGAAATGTTGCTAAAAATATTTACTTTAAATAAATATGCTATCACTTCAATACAATAGTATTCCTAGCATTCATTTAGAATGTTACAGAAACCATTTATTAAAGAAACAACAAATAAGTGCAGCAGCAACTACCAAAATCCTTAAAGTTAAAAATAAATAAATAAAAGTAAACAAAAGGTACCTGAGGAGAGTAAAATATCCTTTTCTAATATTCTCACTATTATGCATTTAGTATTTAGTATTTATTGGTACATTTAATCTTGAATCATTTTAGGTGCTCTTTTAACGGATGTATTGTTTGTAAAAATCCATGAAGCTTAAAATATGGTCATCTTTCTCCAAACTACATCAAAGTAAAAGTTCAATGTAAGAACAAGGTGAGTAAAAAGGTGAGTAAGGTGAAGAGCATATCAAATATCAAAGTAAAACTTCAATATAAGAAAAGGTGAGTAAGGTGAAGAGCATATCAAATATTTAACGCCTTTATAATGGGAGGAAATTTTATAATTTTATTTGTTTCTAGGTTCATATTGGGATGATATGTAATCTCCAGTGCCCAGAGCCTAGTAGGTAACTCAAGAACTGAACTACATCTAGATTATTTAAAAATAAAAGGCCAAGAAAGTGGTGACTCAAAGGAGTAGGGCGCCAGCCCCATATGCTGGAGGTGCGGGGTCAAACCCAGCCCCAGCCAAAAACTACAAAAAAAGCCAAGAAATAATTATTAAATAGGAATCTAATTTAAAGAAATGTTAGTAAATATAATTTAAAGAAATGTTAGCTTCTTATCCCAAGCTCCTGCATAAAGATAAATCAGTAAGACATTATAATAAGATAACAAGCGTGAACTTTTAACCATATCACTTATATATTCTAATATGTAAATACTGCTTTATGGAGTAAGGTCTAATTACAAACACATAGGAAGAAAAAGAGACAGGAAGAACAATCAAACACATAATGCAGGATTCTGTCCATATTTGAACACTAGTCTGGCTGGATTCAATTCAAAGCCCTTGATCTTTGGGAATAGACTGGACCTAAGTTCAAAATCACCAGAATACAGCATTATGTGCATATAAAGAGAACTACATGAACCAAAAATGATACAGTTGACTACTGAAATATATCTATAATGAACAAAGACTATGGCTTCTGTAACATGGGTCAGGCAAAAGGTGCAACTATATGTAAGTAATGCAAAACAACACACAAACAAAAAAACAATCATTTCCATTACAAATCATAACCCTTAGGAATTTGTGTCTACTTTTGAGTAAGTCCAAAATTTGATCCAAATACTAATAATGGGTGTTTCTTATTCATCAAGTAAGCCATCTGTGCTTGATAACACAATCACTTCTTTCTGGCAAGAAATCCTATGCCCCCGGCCACTGTAGAAGGCATACATTATAGAGTAGGCCAATCAAGTGCCCTTCCCTGGCTCAGATGCCACAAGGATACAAAGATATAAACCTAGAATTACTGATGATCATCTCCCTTCACTCGTGGAGAAGAGAAGAAATGAATGAAGCTAAACGCAAGCAAAGGTGGACTATAATACTCCTTATGATGTCTACTATGTAGTTCTAGGGATCTGCTCGGCCTACTTTACCCCAAACCCTTCTTAATTACATGAGCCATTAAAATTCCCCATCTCACCACTCTACACATCCCACATACACCTCTTTTGGTCTCAAGTGACTGAGACAAATTTCTGTAGGTTGTCACAGAAAGCATTTTATCTAATTTTACCTTCTGAAAACTGAAAATTTGAGTTGTCAAGGTCACTACAGTGTAACTTTCCTTAATTTTTGAGTTTTATACAGCTATAACACAAGAGCAGACAATTAACTTCTTGGATGAAAATTGGGAAGATCCTTAAAATTGTACCATTAGTGTATTGCCTTTGCCTTTTCTAGGATTTCTAGCCAACACTACCCAAGATGTTACAGTACATTCTACTCTGATTTCCATTATTTTGAAATAAAGTTGTAGACGTCACTGCATAAGGGACCGCAGAAACCACATACCACAATCCCACCATCCTCCATTCTAAAGATGAAGAAAAAAAAGTAAAATACTTTTTCAAAGGCTACACAGCAATATATCTGGCATATACTGAGAAATAGAAATAATAACTTGGCAGTAATACAGAATAACCTGACAGTCATATTTTTAAGATATCTGGATTGGGGAGAATACTACTACCCAGGCTGGAAAAGAAAAGTATCAGCACAAAAACAATCAAAGAGCTGATAATCTGTGCTAACTGGAAAGGGAAAGTTGCTTTCTCTTGAAAAGTCAGGAGCATTACAATTTTGCCAAGACTTGAAACATTCTGGAAAAGAAATAACTGAATTAAAATGGAAGGGGAAAACAGTGATAGACTCATATTTGCAAAGCATAACAAGACAAAACAAAGTATGCTGTTTACCAGCAATCCTTGCTTGCCTTACTTTAGCAAATGAGATAATCTAAAATCTTCTGGTACTGGGAGACAAAATACTAGTAACTGTTACTTAAACAAATAGGAAAAAATATAAAATATCATCAAAAAATGTAGCAAGTGTCAGTATGAAAAAGAATACACTGTATTTAGTTAACTTTGAAAAGTCCTATTTAGATGAAACACTGAAATACTGAAAACTCTTAATGAAGAAAACATACGGAATATACGAATATACATATATGCAGACTCCAGGAGTTTATAATCTATTTTCCTTACTGGTTTATTAGTAACAGCAAAAGTCATGTTTCAAAAAATATATAAATATGAATTATACCCTAGCATGCTTTTGCCTTCATAAAAAGTACTTTATTTCTATGAAATAAGAATTTAATAATTAGGATTCACAAATATGAGAATATATACATAAACATGTGAATTTCTAAGTACACTGAATAGGTCTTTTTTCCTCCCTCAAAAGAGTGTTTTGGAAAACCTATCCTAGTAAGCAAAAAAGCAACTTTGGGGACAAATTACAATGAGTCTAAAAAAACATAAAACATTTCAGAAGTAAAACATTTCAATAGTAACCACAATTTTTTAGACTTGTTATAATCTGGAGGCCTATATACAACAATATTGGCTAACACAGAAAACAGTTAACATACTTAGAAAGCATAGTACTTCTTTCTCTGTAAACAGAAAGGGCCCTGGAATTTGAAGGTAAATAATCTTCTCTTTCCTTCCCTTTGCTCAGCAACTCTCTGAATTCAGAGATGTAACCAATTAAATGGCTGAGTTATCACCTAACTTCAAAAGAAACAGATTAAAGTAGATTTCTATTTATTTTATAGATAAAAAAATTAAGCTGAAAAATCCAAGTGATTCGTCCCAGTCACACGCCTAGTAAATAGCATAACAAATCTGAGCCATTTTAATTCCAAAACTTACGCTTCTAAGACTTCCCTCAGCAAACTTTACTTTTTCTCCTTTTTCATTCCCTCTCTTCCTGTAATTCAGATGTTTCTCCCTTGTGACTTTTCAGCATTCTGTATACACATCTATCAAATCCCTCAATCAGTTCATTTTTGCTACTACAAAAAATCACCCTAGACTGGGTAGTATGTAAATAATGGAAATGCATTTCTCATAATTCTGAAGTCTGCCAAGTCCCAAGATCAAGGAGCTAGGAAGTTTGATGTCTGGTATGAGCAGCTCTCTTTGATTTGAGGATGATGCCTATGGTCGCACCCTCTGAAGGGGACAAACACCTTTTCGTCACGTGGCAGAAAAGTGAAAGGGCAAAAAAGGGCTTACGACAGCTCCTTTCAGCCCTTTTATAAGGCACTGATTCATTTATGAGGGCTCTGTCCTCATGACTTAATCACGTGCCACCTCTTAATACCACCACAAGGAGGATTACGTTTCAACACATGAATTTTGTGGGACATTCAGATCATAACATCTCATTATGCTGCATAATTCTTAGCTGCTTTCCCCATTCAGACTGCAAGTATTACAGATCAGAGATCGTCTATTATTCCTCCAAAGCCTAATATAGAGTCAGATGTATTGCAGGGGTTTAATAAATATACACTAATTAAAATGAATCCATTTGATTAGAATTACTGATTTACCACTATAACATTGAGTAAATTGTTTTTTATATGTATCTGTTAAGTGAAGATGGTGAAAATAACTATCATACAGGATTATCAAGACAATTAAACAGCACTACTTCATTCCACACACATTTAGAGAGAGCATATTATGTGCCAAATAATAAAATGGGACTATAGAAGTATCAACAATAGTCAAGAATACGTGCCCTCATGGGGCCTGAAATTTAATGGAGGAGACTACATACGTACACATGCATGAATGCATAAATAAATGTTAAAGTCCCAACAATTACATACATACCTCGTTATTTGTAACATACATGTGTATTTGTCTATGTGTTTTCAGTTCAGTACCAAAAACAAAATGGACTGTTAAATTTTCTTCTTTCCATAAAGAAATGCTCTTTGTACAAGAATAAACCAAGAACTAGTAAACCTAATTCAACAGCACATTAGACGAATTATATACCATGACCAAATAAGATTTATTCCTGGAGGGGTGTCTGGACAGCCGGTTACCAAATTTTTCTCCCAGCCTCTAAGCTGCAATTGGGATGACTTGCTGTTCTCTCATGCCTCCCTAATCATGCCTAAAAGTCCTGATCCCTGTTTGGGGAGGGACATACTAACTAAAACAGGAACTTTTCCCTCCTGGAGATCCAGTCATGCAAAACTCTTCCCTCTAATTCACCCTCCCTGACCCCAACTTGGGAAGTCCCCGTTCCGGTTATCTTGTCTTCTTCTACTGTTAAAGTTATAGGAGTCGATTCCTGCATACAACATTTACGAGTAAAATCCTGGAACCCTCCATCTTCTGCGGAGGCAGACAATGAAGACAGCCAACCACAGACCACCTACACTTGGGAGCCAAAAGAAAGTTTGAAGTTATTATTTAGGCAACAGCAAGAAAAATCCTAATATGGTTTTCTTTTAGCATCACTGAATAAGTGCTTCTGACCTGACGCTGTTCTGCCTTTGCCTATTACTGATTACACTAATCAGATTTATGTTTTCCAGAAATGTCATCAAGCCACACGCAATAATGATGGTTCCAGACCATGAACCCCTGTATCACTCTCCCTCCAGAGAAACCCTAACTGCCCCCTTCTATCATCACCTGATTCAGCAGGAAGCAGCTAGATCTAGTCTTTACCCTTTTTCCCTACCAGCAGTTAGAGTTTCTACTTGGAGAGGGAGAATTGATGCAGGACATTTGGTGCCCTAGCCAGCTCAGTGGAGCTGGCGGACCTGCCACCTCCTCCTCAGTGGTGTTGGTGCTGCGGCAGCCAGCTGAAGAGCCAGCGTGCTGGATGACAGGCAAGGAGGGGGACCTCCACCCCCCACCAGAGGCTCCAATAACCAAAAAGGCTGGGCAACTGCCGAGGAGACACCTGTGCCTTTGTGTCTCCTTCACTTTACACTTAGGAATAAATGTGGAACCCCCATTTCCTATGCCTAGGTCAATTTCATGTGAATTTCCTAGGCCTGAATTCCATGTATGGACTGTATCCATTCATTGATACAGTCATTCACCTTGCCCCAGGCGGAAGGGACTGTATTCATTCGTTTCCTGGCCAAGGAA
>CAUYRH010122816.1:0-22732 GCA_963574655.1 Perodicticus potto | reverse complement strand
TTGGGCAGAGTTGAAAGTGAAAAATTGTGAAGCGTTTGTCAGTGTAAAAGCAATGAGGCCCACTGTGTCTGGCATGAGGTGAGGATTCCAGCCTCCTGCAGAGACCTGAGTCCCACTGTGTCTGGTATGAGGTGAGGATTCCTGCAGAGACCTGAGTCCCACAGTGTCTGGTATTGAGGTGAGGATTCCTGCAGAGACCTGAGTCCCACAGTGTCTGGTATTGAGGTGAGGATTCCTGCAGAGACCTGAGTCCCACCAGGTCTGCTGGCTGAGGCCCACTGTGTCTGGCATGAGGTGAGGATTCCTTCAGACACCTGAGTCCCACTGTGTCTGGTATCGAGGTGAGGATTCCTTCAGACACCTGAGTCCCACTGTGTCTCCTGGCTGAGGCCCACCGTGTCTGCTGGCGGAGGCCCCGTGTGTCTGGTATCGAGTTTAGGATTCTAGCCTCCTGCAGAGACTGCAAGACAAAGGCTCCATCCTTCCTGATGATCACATTTAAAAAAAATGGCTCTCAGCTCTTTGGGAGAGACATTTTTGAGTTTTTAAAGATACAGACCTACAATTATAAGCCCTTTGTCTTAAGTGCTCCAAGAGAGAGGGGTCAAAGACCTATCATCAGATATTATCAATGAAGAGTAATAAATTCCCTGCCAACATTGAACTTCCTTAGGTCAACATTTTAATGTGGGGCTGAGTCACCTGAGAAACATGACTGGTGCCACAAGAAGCTGTGCTGGTGTGTGATCAAGCCCAAGATGTAGGGTTTGGACAGAGTTGTGATTTTTCAAGAATCCCTCAAGTCTAGCTGAGAGCAGTGGCTCCTGCCTGTAATCCTTCCACTCTGGGATGCTGAGGGTAGAACATCCTTTGAGTTCAGGAGTTGAAGAGCAGCCTGACCAAGAGTGAGTTCCCATCACCACTAAAAAAATGAGTCAGGTGTGGTTGTGGGCCCCTGTGGTCCCAGCCACTCGGGAGACTGCAGCTGGAGGATGACTTAAACCCAAGAATTTGACATTGATATGAGTTAGCTTGATGCCGTGGCCCTGTAGCCCGGGGCAATAGAGTGAGATTGTCTCAAAAAAAGAAAACATTTCTATAGGTCAACCACATTTGCAAATTAAATATTTAAAAATTACCCGATTAAAAATAACATCCAAGACCTTCAAATATCTATGAGTCCAATCGATATCTGTAAAGAAAGTCATATAAATGTGCACCTAAAATAAATCCTATGTTTGAGCTTTGTTTCAAATTTTTTTACTGAAATTGGAGCTATAAAACCACTATGTATAATCACAAGAATGTTGTTTCATCATAGCATAAGCTTTAATGAACATTAAATAACCTATATTCTAAATATAGAGTACATAAGAATATTTGTTTCTTAATCGTTTTCTTGGAGTTAAGTAACAACTGAAGAGATACAGGTAGATTTTGTACAGAAAAAAAAAAAAAAAAAAAACCTCATCACTGGTCTTACTTAAAAATGTGATAACTTAACTATGACCTGAATGCAAGCAGTTGAATTAAAAAATTATTTTTTCTATAGTGTCTAAAGTGCCTAATATATCAGAATTCCATCAAAAATGGCTCCTGAATAAGTGGGAATAAGATACAGAAGAGACACAGAAAACATTAGCAATTCTCATATACTGGAAAAAGAAACTATACAAAAATAATTTTAGAAAGCTACTATATAAAGTGAAAAATTAATTTTAATATTCAGTAATGAGTAATTAGAAAATCAAATTATCTATAGTTGTATATACTTGCATACATCCTGCTTCGCATACTTAATTTTACATTATTAGTCTAAATTGATAGTGACCCCATTCCCTTCTGCCAGCCTTAGAGACTTTGACAGATGGCCCAACATGTTTCTCTTTACCCACTGGACTATGAGAATTCATGATGCTTCACTTAGATATGCACACTTACTCCCTTCTTGGAACCAGGGAGAGTGCTTCATTGTGAAAATTGGTATCATGCAACTGTGAAAAGCTCCTTTTTCGAATTTTTAAACTTTTAATCATGTTTTCAATTCTTTTTTTTTCTTTTTATTTTTTACTGAGGCAGAGTCTCACTTTGTCACACTTGGTAGAGTGCTATGGCCTCAGAGCTCACAACAACCTCAAACTCTAGAGCTTAAGCGATCCTATTGCCTCAGCCTCCTGAGTAGCTGGGAGAACAGGTGCCCAACAGAATGCCTATTTTTTTGAGAAGGGGACTAGATCTGAGGCTGGTCTTGAACCCATGAGCTCAGGGTGATCCATTCACCTCAGCCTCTCAGAGTGCTGGGATTACAGGCATGAGCCCACTGCACTAGCCTTCAATTCTTCAAATTGCCATTTCCTATATAATGTGTCACGTATAAAAAAAAATCAATCCTAGTTATATCTTATTCTCTCTAATTTATCTCTCATTGGAAACTACACAATTATATTGTCTACACAATTATATTTACAGACCATTCATTAAGGGTCCAATGGGGTATATCAGTAATAGAATTTATAAAATATTTATTGCAATCATGGGACACATAGACAATAACCAAGTATATTGTGTATGAATAATTAAACATGCAAATCTTATAAAATCTATTAAATAACACACACATATTTTATTTTCATCATACTAAGTGATTTCTAGTAGAAATCAAAATGGAGAGATCTAACAGGCAGTTTGAAACCTAATAAAGGTTTTTAGAATAATCAGATTACTGGTACTGATTAAGGAGGTAATATCACAAAACAGAGAGTTGAAAGCACTGGCTGTTTAGAGTAAAATCAGAGAGAGACTAAGTCAGAGTGAGGGGATCAAGAGTACGTAGGAAGACAGGAGAAGGCAACAAAGTTAAGGTATTAGGATACGGATAATAAATGAATTCAAGGAAGAATTAGGAAAGTAACATTGTTGTAATTAACCTTAAATGTATTCTCAAGAAGTCAATATAAAACATGTTTCCAAGAATAATGATACTCAAGGGCCAAATTTAAATAATTTTAATTCAAAGATTACATATTTTTCCTCTAGATAAACATTCTGTGAAGGAATAAATGTGTACCTAAAATACATCCAAGAGCTAATATGGTCAGAGGATTGAAAATCCACCATTATCTTTGTCAAGATAGTTTCGGTGGAACACTGGAAAGGGGAAGTAAGAATGAAATTATTGGAAAATGAACAGAGGCTTAAAATGAATGAAGAATTAAGGATAGGGCCATGATCAAAGGCTACAAATGCTTAGTCATAGAGATGAGTATGTTCTGGAGATCTGCTATACAACACTGTGACTATAGTTAAAAACACTTGTTTGTGCTCCTACAGTTTGCTAAGAGAGTAGACTTCTCATAAAGTAACTGCGTGAGGTGATGGCTATGTTACCTTGATTGTGAGGGTCATTTCACAATGAGATGTTTACCAAAATATCAAGTTATATGGCTTGGAGCCTGTGGCTCAATGGGCTAAGGCGCCAGCCACGTACCCCTGAGCTGGCACGTTCGAATCCAGCCCAACCCGCCAAACAACAATGACGGCTGCAACCAAAAAATGGCTGGGCATTGTGGTAGACACCTGTAGTCCCAGCTACTTGGGAGGTGGAGGCAGGAGACTCACTTGAGCCCAGGAATTGGAGGTTGCTGTGAGCTGTGATGCTACAGCACTCTATCCAGGGTGACAGCTTGAGGCTCTGTCTAAAAAAAAAAAAAAAAAAAAAAAATCAGGTTATGCATCCTATATTCAATTTTTTTGTGTCAATCATTTCCCAATAAAGCTGACAAAAAAATAGATAAACATTATTATGGATGTCCTTAGAATGGAAATAGGAAACAAGTGAACCATTGGGACAAGAGCAAAAGCAAATATTCATCAAAGCTTAGCTAATTGACCAGAGCTAGCATTATAATGTGATGTTACAGGCTGCTGATGAATCCTGCTTAGATCGCATGTTCTTTGGGAAGTGGTCACTCACCCTTCCATTGTCCTTCACTCTGGATTGCCCTGATGTTTCTCCTTAACCCGTCATAAGCCTCTGTCAATTCTTCCTTATTAACATCCACAGAAAACTTATGCCGAAGACAGAGATTGCGTCTATCATGCTTAGGATTGTATCTCCAGAGCCTAGCACAGCAATTTAAACAAAACATGAACAATTTTATGCTTTTCAGTTTAAAGAACAATAATAGGCTTCAATTAAGAAAGCAGACGATTTCTGGGAATATGTATTCAATTAGTAGAGATTTGTATGCTGAGGCAAAGAGAGAAAGAGAGAATTGAGAATGCCAATGAAAAGGCCAAACTATTCACGATATACCTAAAATAATTATGGGAGGAAGCACAATTTGCTGTGAGCTGCTCAAAGACTAAATTTCAACCAGCTCAAAACAAACCAGAGTATAGTACAGTTGAAAGTATTATGACTGTCGTCAAAAGTGAGATACTAGTCTTAATTCGGGAGCAAGTTCATGTGTCGTCCATGGGGAGAGCAACTGAGGTTTATGGAAGCTTAACAATATAGGTATATAGGAAATAAGAAAAAATTCCTGTTCCTAGAGCATCGTATTTATCATATACAGAAACATTAAAATCTCTAATGAGACAACAGGAGTTGTAAAACCTAACCAATTAAATCACTAAAAATATTTGCTAGGTTTCCTTTAACTTATTTTAAGCATATAATTCTTTGTCCAATTATTCAGAGATATTTTTCTATCAATACACTTAATTTTATTTGTCAAGAGCCAGATAAATCATTTGTTCTATTTTCCTGCTGAAATATTAGCAAGTGCTCACCAGGACTATGTAAAAAATATATATAGTCCCAAAATAAAAAGCCATATCTGGACGTGATCCCACCTACATGCCAGCTCTAAGATTTGACTTGCCACTGTTGTCTTTGGCATATCAGAGAGTTAATTAAATTTTCTGCTTTTCATATAATCATTTGTGTACCTTCTATGATTAATCTTCTCTAATCATCTTTCTACAATAATTTAAAACAAAGTTTTAATGTTTAGCTTATTTTCATGTATGTGTTCTGTGATATTAATAAAATATCAATTTATAGAAATTAAATCCAAATATTTTTATCAACCATAAATCTTAGCTTTATTTAGTGAACTCTTTGCCATCATGGGATGTTTTTCTACTAGAAACTTTGACAAATGACTTGTAACCATAGAAATGATTTGTGAAACAGCAGGAGTAGCCAAAATAGATTAAATTAATGTGTTAGGTTTAGTGTTCACACAGCATGATTTGTTTTAATTGATTACTCTATGACCAAACTTAAATTCCTAATATAAGGGCTGATATAAGAAAATGAATTTTTCATAAAACATCCTTTGTATCGTAGTGTCAGATCAATCTAAGTGAAAAAGCTATCCTTTGTAATAAGCTTTTAAGGCGACTTTCGTATCTTGAATATATGCAAGGCTAAAAAGCTTATACATACAAAGAGCAGGGTAAGTGAAATAATTTAACAAAAAAAATCTCTGCAATTAACTTTGAATTGTGATGCATTTAGATTTTCATATAAGTAATACACTTAAATTGAAAGGAGTGGAAATAAATTGTTTCTAGTCTTGAAATTGCAAAAGATATATCAATGGGTTATTTAAAATAACATTTTATCAACCAATATCACAGACAGAGTAAATGAAAACATGATTAATTTATGAACTTTATAAGTGAGACTTAGAATCCATTGATTCTTACATTGAGAAATATCACTGCGTCACAAACTACAACAGCAAAAATACACAGATAAGAAAATAACTTGTGAGAGAATACTGAAAAGAAAACCAGGGCAACCTCATAAATAATAATAAGAAGAAAAATCTAATGCAATCTTAAGCAGTGTCTCATTTAAATCCACCAAATAATTTTGTATTTGCTAATCTGTTAAATTCCTCAAACTGGAGCTCTTTTACAGAAAGGAATACTTCCATGCATTATAGAACAAAAAAGTGTAGCATTGTCATGGATTCTTATTATAGTAATACTTCAACTTTCTTTGGCTTTAAGGATTTTATTGTATGTTAAAGTTGAAAATTACTAACCAGGGAAAAATAAATGCATACTCCCCCAACCCGTGTTTCTTCTGAAGTGACTCAGCTAGCAGATGGGAATGTTACTACTAAACTCAGAAGCTACAAGGGAAACCACCTTCAATGATATGCAATATTGCAACCACCTGGGCCACATGCCTGACGAGATTTCTCATTTGCTTTAATGATCTGCTGTTGTCATTGTGAAATTCTTAAGAATTTTTACAAAGGGGCCCAGAATTTTCATTTGCTCTGTGCCCCACAAATAATACAGCCAGTCCTGTGCACGCATAGCCATAGATATTGCCAAACTGTATAGGTGACAGCAATGTGGAAAAATCATTTCTGGGTCACAGTGACAGTAACTGAGCGTTGCTGGTGGCCGTATAACATAAATGAGCCCTTCCTTTGGGAAACTTAGCAAGAATATGACTGTTCTCTTAAAGACTGAGTAAGTCCTTGGCTTCAGTTTCATTCCTTCTAATTAGGCCTGGCTATGCTCAAATTCTTCCCTCTGGCACACCAAATAACTAATCTAAATATCTTTCTTAACCTGACAAAAAGCAACCAAACCCACAAAAAGTCGGAGGAGATGTACTATCAATATTAATCAGGAAAATTTAAGGGAAAATTATATCGAGTATAAAAAGTAATATTTTATCATGATAAATACACAAAGAATATATAATTGCATGAACAGAAAACAATTTTAGTATCATGAGAACAGGAAGAATGCAGTCTTAGAATGAACATGAAAATCCATAACTCATTTTTCAAAATGATATGGAATAAGTCCATAGAAAAATTAGAAAAGAAGCAGGTTTTGAATAATTTAATTCTGTGTTAATAAGCTTATGTGGAAATTTATAATTTATACCAAAAAGACATGTAAAGAATGTCCAGATGTCTGGAAAGCTTTAAAATTTGACCCATTATTAAAATTAGAAAGAGACCATATACAGTCTCTGGCTTCAGTGAGTGACCTGAGAAATTAATAAGCTTAATATGATAACCAATGAGAAATTAATATATAAAACTCATCTAAATAGCTGTACATGCTCTCAAAGGAAATAAAATTTACAGTAAGTATTTCAAAATCAGGCCAGGCATGGTACTTGTGCCTGTAATCCTAGCACTCTGGGAGACTGAGGCAGGTGTATTGTTTGAGCTCAGGATTTCAAGACCAGCCTAAGGAAGAGTGAAACCCTGTCTCTACTAAAAATAAAAAAGTTGAAGCAAGAGGATCACTTGAGCCCAAGAGTTTGAGGTTGCTGAGAGTTATAACAAAGCCATACTATTCTACCCTGGGTGACAGAGTGAGACTCTGTCTCAATTACTCCCACCCCTCTAAACAAGCAAACAAATCAAAAAAAAACCTAACTATCAAAAGTAAGGATTTGTGAAACAAAACATGACAAAGTGTATAATATACTTAAAGCTTTATTCAAAGAAACCATGAAAAACTATAAATACTTTTATTATTAACAAGAGACATTGACTATATATAATGTAATCATTAAATTTCAATTTTTTTGAAAAAGTAGACAAAAATTTAATGAAACTAGAAATAAGTGGCCCTCAATGTCTGTTTTGTATATGTCAACATTGTTGTGCTAGTCATGAGTTTCCAGAAAAATTGAACAAATAGGCCAACAGAAAATATGTGTGTATATTGATATATTAACATATAAAGAAATTTATGATAAGAAATTGACGTAGGGCGGCGCCTGTGGCTCAAAGGAGTAGGGTGCCGGCTCCATAAGCCGGAGGTAGTGGGTTCAAACCCAGCCCTGGCCAAAAACCACACACACACACACAAAAAGAAATTGACTTATATTATCAAGGAGGCTGAGACATTCCACAATCTGTTTTATATATATATCTGTATCCATATCTATATCTATCTATCTATCTATCTATCTATCTATATCTATCTATCTATCTATCTATCTATCTATCTATCTACACATCTACAATTTGCTGGAGACCCAGGAAAACCAGTGATATGATTTCCATTCCCAATCCCAAGGCCTGAGAACAAGAAGTACTGATGGTGTAAGTCCCAATCCCGAGGGAGACCTATCTCTCAGCTCATGCTGTGGCATTGCCCCTTGGCTGGCACTATAACTAATTCTTCAAAAACCTACTCCATCATTCTATCGAGCTGGCTACATCAAGACGTTGGGGGACATGGGAAGACCTGTTCCACGAGCAGAGGCCCTTTGCCACACTTCTGTTGCTGTGAAATCAGTTCCTTAATCAGAAGCAATGCTGTGTAGAATGTTCATGATGATGGATAAGGTAAGTATCTTGGAGAATCGTTTACCTCTTGGGTTCACTTTGTATCTTACCTTTTTAGGGCCTGCTGGGACCTGAATCTGGTTATATGTATAAAAACTAAGAGGACTGATGGGTGTGGATACTGAAGAAAATAAACATTGTCTTGCATGGCAACTGCTTCTTGGGAGGCCAGTGAAGTTTACTGAGGCATAGAAGGGTTTATCTCATCAGCTGGAGTGGAAAGGCTGATGCCACCAAGACTGGTGAAACCTCTTCCACGGGCAAAAAGAGCTCATCCGCATCTCTGAGCTTGTCCTCAGCTTTCTCAGGGTCTTTTCTCATATCTCCATCACAACTGATGAAATCTCATTCTTGCTCAATTAATGCCCTCACTTTAATACAGTCTGTGAGGCTAGGCATTCAATTTGCATTGTAATTCAGTCAGTCACAAAATGAGATTCTGCCTTTGATTTTCAGCAATCCTAGACCTATGGCTACAAGAGGTACAGGTCTCTTTGAAAACACATGTAGTAGCTTTTGGTCATTTATGTGCCTCTTTTGGTAGGAATTAAAGTCTCTAAGTTTATATGTGTATATATACACATACATGTACACATATATCTATGTATAAATGGATACATACGTGTGCACATATATATACACATATATGTTTATTTATATATATTTCTTAGCCAATTTGTCCAGTGATGTTAGGAGCAACCTGTCAATCACATGAAATTCAATAATTTCCAAACATGTTCAAAAGGATCTTATACACAATTACCAACCTCCCTGCTTCTTATAAGTGGTTGATTAGGGGGCCCAAAGGAGATATTTTGGATATCTTGATTGCCAGATCATACCATGAATGATCAGTGCTTTCTTTATTATAGGAAATATAATCATGTGATGTTGACTTTAGGTATCAACTTGACTATACCAAGAGATACTCAGATAGTTCATAAAGCATTATTCCTAGATGTGTCTCTGAGGATATATTAGGAAGACATTGGCATTTGAATAAGTGAGCTAAGTAAGGAACATTCACCACCCTCCAGCAATGTGGTTGGGCATTATTTAATGGCTGAAGACCTGAATAGAACAAAAAGCAGAGGAAAGGTAAATTCTCTCTCGACCTTCTTCTTCTGCCCCTAAGATAAGAACCCTCAGTCCTTTGGCCCTTTGGACTCCAGATGTTGCCCCAGCAGCTTCCCAGTTTCTCCAGCCTTGGTTTCAGACAAAGATTTACATCATTGGATACCTTGGTCCTTAGACATTTTGGCATAAACTAAGCTACATTACCAGTTTCCCTATTTCTCCAGCTTCCAAACACCTCTATAATCCCATGATCTATCTCCACTGATAAATTACTTCACATATGGACAGCCATCCACCCAGAAATTACATCCAAGGACACAAAGAGGGTTTAATCTCCTCCCCACGATGTTACTAGTAGTAACATTCTCCTCTGTCAGGAACACCATCTGAGCTGCCACACTGGAGATCCTACTGCTAAGACTGTTGGGTCCACTGTGATGACCCAACAGCTACAAACCCTCCCTCTTCAGTCAATTACTGAGCAGGGAGAGGACTCACTGAAAGGAAGATCATTGTGTCGGGTAAGCTTGGGCGAGGGTCTGGCCATAGCACCCAAGGAAGTAATAGTTATCTCCACTCTGTAAGAGGAACTATGTAAGAAATAAATGATTGACGTAGAAATCCTCCTGTCAGTACTACACACGTGACAACAGAGGAGTGACAGACACGTGCACATACAACTCCAGCTCACAATGACTAACACATGGTGTCATTAGTTTCTCTTGCATTTCCATGAGATACACAAGGATGGAAGCGATTTCATAACTACGTTTGTTACTTAAATGATTTTTTTAACTTGTTAGAAACTTAATATAAGCAGTTAATATGATTTGTGAATAGTTAAATGGATGAATGATAAGATGAATGATGAAACGATATTTCGTTTTGTGTTTTTGGGGATTTTTTTTTGCAGTTTTGCAGTTTTGCAGTTTTTGCCCGGGGCTGGGTTTGAACCCGCCACCTCCGGCATATGGGGCCAGCGCCCTACTCACTGAGCCACAGATGCCTCCCTGAAAGGATATTTCTATGAAGATGTTTATAGGACATCTTCCCCAAACAAGCAAGCCACCTTAATTAGAGACATCACAGGCTTACGACGTCATATACAGCTTAATACATATCTTCTTTTATGTAATTTATACCGCAACAAAATCCTTCAGTTCGACTTAACACCTACCGAAATTAAAAAGAAAAATATGTTCATACTGAAAGGCAGTCAAAATGTTAATATATTGCTTATGTGTTGTTGACACCATGTACCATTTCCTGCAACGTGAAGAATGACAAATTGCCAATTACATGACCTGTGAAATGCACTATCATTTACCACAAGCCTTCCTTCGAGGTTTTTATATGGCAGGATAAATAGGCTGTCAAAAGAAGAAAGAAGTGACTTGTAAAACTGCCATCAAGTTGAGTGACAGGATTTTTATGAACTTTATTGGAATGAGAATGTTGAGATATACATATATATGTATCATATATATGCACATTTTTTCCATGGGTACTAATCTAAATCCATACAGAGAAAAATTTATGATGAAAAAGATTATCTGTTTGAAATGTGAAGTTAGCCTACATTTGTTTTCTTTTCTTTTTTATTTTTGAAATGGGTTTGAACTTGCAAAAGGAGTGAATTTGAAATAAAAGTTTAAATATTATTCAGCTGGGCGTGGTGGCTCACATCTATAATCCTAGCACTCTGGGAGGCTGGGACAGATTGTTTGAGCTCAGAAGTTTGAGAACAGCCTGAGCAACAGCAAGACCCTGTCTCTACTAAAAATAGAAAAAACTAGCAGGTACATGTGATCCCTGCTACTCCTACTCGGGGGGCTAAGGAAGAAAGGTTGTTTGAAATCACGAGTTTGAGGTGGCTTTTGAGCTAAGATGACACCATGGCATTCCACCCAGGGTGACAGAGTGAGACTCTGTCTGAAAAAATATACATATTATTGTTTCTTGTAATCAAATGAAGAAAGAGAAAAGATAGTTGTAGAAATTTGTAGCAGAAGATCCATTAATAGATTTTTTTTCTAAATTACTTTCAATTACCATTAAAGTAAAATTAACATAACATTCAAAATTCCAGTCAGATAAGAAAAAAGAAGTGAAACTAAAAAGATAAAATAATTCAGAGGAAATATGAGAGCCACAACCAGTTTCAGATTTATTTTATGATGGCATTTACAAATGCAGAAAAAATAAATAATATGCATAACAATGTATTAGGATATAGAGCTGAAGATATTTCACCTCAGAAAATTTTCTTGCTTTAATATATACTCATGAAATATTTTCATATTTAAGTTCTACTTTAAACACTTTACAAAGAAAATCTTTTGATTATCTTAAGATGAACTAAATTGATTAATTTATTATTTCAACATTTTGAGAAGAGATTTTATATATCAAACAAACCCAGAATTGTTTTATCTTGCTTATTTTGAAGTCCATACACATGAACTTTTTTTCTATCTTTGAACCTTTTTTCTGTCTCTCCTCTGCACAGGTGACTTCCCCAAACTTTACTACTCGCAGCCTGCTGTTGACTGGAAGGGTAATGATAACCTAAACAGTGGGGTAACACATATTTTCTATCCTATATTTAATATATGTTGTATTATTACAACAAAGTAAGCTATAGAAAAGAAAATAATAAGGAAGACCAAAGTTATTGACTATTTATCAAATGGAATAGATCATGACAAAGTGTGTTGTCCTCACATTAAAAAGGCTGAGGAGAAAGAGGAAAGATTGGTTTGCTGTCTCAAGGGTGGCGGAAGCAGAAGAATCAGAGGGGGTAGAAGGGGAACGAGGAAAGGGAGGTGCACTTGGTGCAAATCTACTGAAAAAATGCACATAAAGGTGAACCCACTCAGTTCAAACCCGGCTCACCATCCAAAGCTATCTGTACCTCTCCCAGCGCAGCTATGAAGGTAGGGAGGAATCTGTTGGGTAGGAGAGTGTGCCCATCCTGGAATAGAATAGAATCAGCAGTGGAGCCTGGGAAGGGCTGTGGGGAAGGAAACCGTCCCTCCTTCCACCACCCAGAGCTGCGGACATAGATGCCTCAGCTCCAAGCACCAGCTTTCGCATGAGTGAGCTGTGAGTCAGCCAGGCTTGCAGTGAGGGCACAATCCCAAGAGCAAACTGCTCACCACACCTGGGTTCTGCACAAAGGCTGAGGCTCCTTTCCCTCCCCTCACATGCCGGTGGCGCTTTCGCAGCTGTTGTGACCTGGATGTCTCCATTCCTGGAGGGATTAAAGTCACCTCTTGGGTGCAATGTACACTCCTCGAGATGGATACACTAAGATGCCTGACTTCAGCACGAAACTATCGAACCAAGTATGAAAAGATCACTTGTACCCATTAAAGCTATTGGAATAAAAAAAAAGAAAATATGAGAATTATTACCTAAAAACAGGTGGATAAATGGGAATTGG
The DNA here is from genome assembly GCA_963574655.1 of Perodicticus potto. Taxonomy (NCBI): domain Eukaryota; kingdom Metazoa; phylum Chordata; class Mammalia; order Primates; family Lorisidae; genus Perodicticus; species Perodicticus potto. The sequence continues at coordinate 9,859 of CAUYRH010122816.1, read as the reverse complement.
CTACTAAGAAATAAACAGAACTCTAAAGATGCACGAGAACAATGTGGAAAGTAGCTGCCCCCACTAGAGCTGACGTAGCACACGAAAGAAAGGAACCAGTTTGGCATCGCCTACAGTTCCTATGTCCACGTACTAGCTGAGGCCTTGATGAGGACTATGTGGTCACAGCCTCCCAGAAAGGGAAGTCCACTGAGGTTCCACAGCACAAGTCTGGCAAACAGAAAACTGCCTCTTGGGTGTAAAGGAAATTCAGGGAAAGCTACATTTACCGTGATTAAGTAGCGTGCTGTTGAACTGCTGCTAATCTGGGTTGAGTACACACAGGGGCGCTGCTGAACTTGGAGGCCTAGAGAATGTGCTCTGAAATTCCTTCAGGGATGCGATGAAGCCTACCCCAGATTCAGGGTCCTCACACATCAGTGAGCACCCCTGCTGCAAAAAAGGAAAGAAGGCACAAGGTTAGCCAAGAAGAGCCTTTATCCCCACTTCTAGTACCCTTTACCCACAAAGCTTAAGATCTTGCAAGCTGGCAAAGTAAGAATTCCACACACACAAAAACAATTTATTTGTAAATAACTATTCATAACTTAGTACCTCATCTTAAGCAGGATGAAAGTTTAAATATTATCATTATGTGGAGAAACTCATGATCTTAAGCATACACAGAAAAAAAATTTATAGTTAAGATAGTAGCTTCAAAAGGTCATGAAAATATCAGCCGATGAATATCAAAGAGTGCAAAAGGAAGACACCAACCAAGGTAAGATCCAAAATTAATGAAAGAGAAAATAAACACAATATTGAGAAAAATCAATAAATGAAAGTGTTAGGGTGTACCACATCTTTTTGTTGGTGTAGTCAACAAGTATCTATAACTTCTACTCAGTTCTACATGGCTATATTCTTTTTGTTTCTTTTATTTTTCGTTGACACACAATAATTATGCATGTTAATGGGTTATGAAGTGATATTTTGTTACTTGTGTACCATAGTAACAAAGGGCAATTAAGATATCTATCATGTCAAATATTTATCATTTCTTAGTGCTGGGAACATTAAGAAATCCTCTTTTCTACCTCTTTGAACATACACAATTGTTTGTCATTAGCTATATTTGTCTTACAGTGCTATGAAACCATAGAATGTATTTCTTGCACATAGCTGTAATTTTGGATTCTTCTTTACCTGAGGTTTCATCTCCACTCCCCTTTCTAAACTCTACTGATGAGAATTCCACTCTGTACTCAATGAGCTCATTTGTTAGTTCCCGCATATGAGAACCTGTTGCATTTATCTTTCTCTACCTTAGTTCACATATCATAACATCCTCAAGTTTCATCAGGTCAGTGGCAAATAACAGAAATTTAATTCTTTTTTTATGAATAAATAATATTTCATTGTATATATACAGCACATTTTCTTGGTCCACTCAGCAATTGATGGACATTTAGGTTAATTTGGACTGCTGTAAATAGTAGGGAAATAAACATGAGAATGCAAATATCTCTTCAAAATATGGATTTATTTTTCTTTGCATAAATACCCAGTAATGGGATTAATGAATCATATGGTAGTTCTCTTGTCAAATTTTTTTGTGACTTTATTACATCATTTTTCATATGTTTGTACTAATTTACATTCCCACCAACAGATTCCTTTTTCTCCACATTCTTACCAGAATTTCTTGTGTTTTATCTTTTTGGTAATAGCCATTCTAGTTACAGTGAGATGATATCTAAATGTGATTTTGATTTCTATTTCCTTGATGATTACCAGTGTTGAGCATTTCTTCATCTGCCATTGGCAATTTTTATATCTTCTTTTGAGAAATGTCTATTAAGATCCTTTGCCCATGAATTGAATTGTTATTTTTTTGCCTTTGAATTGAGGTTTTTTTATATTTTGCATATTAGCCCCTTGTTGGATGAATAGTCAGCAAATATCTTCTCCCATTAGACAGGTTGGGTCTTTACCCTGCTGAGTGTTGCCTTTGTCTTGCAGAAGCTTATTAGTTTGCCACCGTCCCATTCATCTACTTCTGTCTTTGTTGCCTGGGATCTTATATTCTTGCATATGAAACATTTGCCTAGAGTGGGTGGCACCTGTGGCTCAGTGAGTAGGGTGCCGGTCTCATATACCAGAGGTGGCAGGTTCAAACCTGACCCTGGCCAGAAACTGAAAAAAAAAAAATATTTTCCTAGAGCAATGTCCTGAAGCACTTCACCTGTTTTCTTCTAGTACTTTTATAGGTTTTAGTCTCATATTTAAGTTAGTAATATATTTTAGTTGAGTATTTTAATAAGGTGAGATATAGAAGTCTAATTTCATTCTTTCGGATATTGATATCTGGTTTCCCCAGCACCATCTATTGAAGGATGACCTTTCACTAGTGTATGTTCTTAGTGCCTTTGTCAAAAATCAGTTGGCTCTAAATACGTGGGTTTTCTATTCTGTTCAGTTTATGTGTCTGTTTGTATATCAATACCTTCCTGCTTTGGTTGCTATTCCTTTGTGGTATATTTTAAATTAAGGGAGTATGATGCCTCCAGATTTGTTCCTTTTGCTCAGGATTTCTTTGGCTATCTCCAAAGAAACTTTGGGATTTTTTTTTCTATTTCTGTGAAGAATAACATTGGTATTTTAATAGGGATTGCCTTAAGTGTATAGATTGTTTTAAGTAGTATAGTCATTTTAACAATATTCATTCTTCCAACCCATGAATATCAAATATATTTCCACTTCTTTGTATCTACTTCAATTTATTTCATTAATATTTTGTTGTGTTATTGGCAGACAATATATGGAATTATCCTAAATTCTCATCTAATTTAGAATAGATTAGTATTATCATAAATTTGCACAATGAGATAAAATAATATAGAGTAATACAAATAAACAAGTATCTGTAGAATTACAAGATGGATCTCAAAAAGATAATGTTGAACAATAAAAAGGTAACATAAAGTTTACTATACAATTTCACTTTTACAAGATCAAAATCAGGGTAAACTAATCTATGGTACTAGAAGCCAACATAGTGGTTAACTTCAGAGTTAGTTAGGGAGTTAGAGTGGTTGCAGTATAGCCATCTGCAACAGGAAGAGTTCCCTTACCAGATACCGTGATCTTAGGATTTTTAATGTCCAGAACTGTGAGAAATAAATATTTGTTGTCTAACTACCCTGCCTGTGGCATTCTGCTACAGCAGCCAGTGTTAGACATCTGACCATGAGGAAAGCAACTGTAGCAAGTTGCACAGGGAAGGTGAATGTTGAGAGAATGCAGGGTGAAAGCTGAGACAGAGGTCAGTAATTGCAGAAATATTAGTTCTAAGACGTATGACTGTCATGGCATTAGGGACTCCAGAGAAAGCATGAACACCACTTTAGTTCCAAGTTGAGCATCTAGTTCATTTGTATGAATTTTTTTTATTATTTATTGATTGATTTTTAAAAATTTTATATCTGGTCACGATGCAGCATAAATTCATTACTAAAAATAGTAAAAACAAAAAAAGGATTAAATGAGGAAAAACGAAGATCTTACAAAACCTCAAAAAAACTTTAAACGACATATTGGAACATATATATTATGGCAAAAATTGTTTAATAAAGTATGATAATATGATATGTATTGATTTCTTATAAGTCCTTCCTCTTTTCCTTTAAATAAAATTGTCTTGGTCTCCAAGCTTGCAATATTAGGCACAGTGTTGACCCACTATGCATAAAGGTGATTTAAATTATCTCAGGGGCTTTTCAGTGTAGCGTCCATAAGGTGAATTGTTAACTCAGAACATATCTTTGTGCTGCTGTAACAAAATACCTAATGCTGGAAAATTTATAAAGTATAGAAATTTATATTCTCACAGCTTTGGACTCCAGAAGGATCAAAGCTCTGGCAGGTGTGGGTACCTGGTGAGGCCCGCTCTGCGTCCAGGGCTGTGCCTTTCTGCTGCCTCATCTGAAGGAGGAAGACTGTGTGCTCACAAGGAACAAGGCAAAAGGGCAAGCTAGCTAAATGCTGCCTGAAGCCTCTTTTTTTCTTTTCTTTTTTCTTTTAATAAAGGCCTTAATCCTACTCACATAGGGAGATGCATTTTTTAAAGGGCCCACTACCTCATGCTATTACACGGCAACACCCAGATTTTAGAAAGAGCACATAGGCATTATTAAATTCTTTGTATTTGGTGTCTTACATATAATTTTAAAATTTCCATTCTAACTTTCAACATAGATCAGGATACTACAGACTCTTCCTAGGAGAGGACATCATAGCATTAACTTTTCTTTCTTCTTTTTGTTCTAAAATAAAATTTAGGCATTATCTTTCTGACTTAAACTGGAAAAACACTGGCAATTCTTTCTTTGCGTGTGGGTGGTGTGCGCGCATGCGCGCGTGTGTTATGCTTGTGAAATCAGGAGAAAGCAAGTGAGAAAGAGGCAGAGAGAGAGAGAATGAAAGAGAAATATAAACTAAGGATTTAGAGATTATACTAGTACGTCTCATTTTTATCATTTAGCTATGTAAAGAATCAAAATCCGAATAATTTCCTAAAGAAGCTAAACAATGTTTTAAATGGCGCATGTTATGATTTGATACGTTAAATATGATCTATTTTTGTTGTTTTTAGTTAGTCCAGATAATGCGTATTTAATTGTAGAGCTAACATGTAAGATCCTTTTCAATGCAGTACTATAGAAAGTTTTTCTGAAAGTACAAGTTAGAGTAGATTAAAATAGTTTTAAAATTTCTTTTCTTTGGATGAAAGCTTCTTTTATAGTGCAAATGTATTTTAATTAGAAATCTACAATTTAAAAATCACATTAAAGGGAAACTATTTTTCACTGATATTAGCCGGAGGGTAAATAATATTAATGCTAAATACATATCGTTCAAGAGAAAGATTAAAATGAATGGTGACATGTCTTTGTATAGGCACAAAGTTCCAGTGCTCTACAACTGGCCTTTGAATGAAAGTTGAATCAGATTTTCTTTATTTTAGCTTCAAATCTGAGCATTTCAAGAGGTAAACAGAGATTCTTTGATGCTTTACTTCAAAGTACCCAGAAGAAATTAATCTTATTAATCCATCTTCCTTTCTATTGGCGATGAAAAATTTTTTGCTGCTTGGATTCAGGGCATTTCACAGACCCTAATGAGTTTTGGGAAGAAAAAAAAAAGTACTAAATGGTGGTATTAAAGAGATTGCAAACTACGCAATTTTTTTTTAGACCATATTTGGAATGTAAATGAGTAAAACTGGCCCCGGATGGCTTGGAAGCGTTGCAAAGTGCGTGGCCTGCCGAAAGGTGGCAGCCGTTACCCGGCAACCATGGATCCTTGCCACATTGGAATTGAGAACCAGATCTGGCAGAAATTCCAGTGTTTGTAGAAAAGAGAGAAATTCATATTTTAATATGAACTCTTTCCATTTTAGAATGTTGGTGTTAACAAAAGGATGTCCTTGTGAGACAGACAAAATAAGTTGGAAATCTACCCTTTCTTAGGTGAACAGAATATGACATTGGGAGGAAAAAAAAATACTTGACCTTCATCCTGCCCCATATCCAACTATTTTAATCAAAGGCATTAAAAACATTTTTAAAATATTTAAGGGAATTTTCTTCATACCATTTTCCCTTAGGGCATGTGAGGAGAAAGTTGCATTCCCTGAAAAAACCACTAATGAAAGACCAAGAATTTTAATCATATAGTTTGCATAAGAGTGTTTATGTATTTTTCAAATATCAAATAATTGTTTTTCATTTGAAAAGAAGGAAGACTAAAGATTATTTGAAAAGTCATTGCAATGAAGGTATTTTCTGAAATAAGAACTGTCTCTCAATGCCTTATTTGCCTAACATATAATCTGTTTCCATATATTGTCTAAGATTTACTCAAAAGAATTACTCAAATTTTCAAAATCAGAGCTGTAGGCATGTTGAAATAATATCAGCTCTGTAGTCAGAATCTCAGATACTGAATTCAGGTTATTGTGGTCACTGTTTAACCTTTTGTGTAATATCAAACTTCATGAAATCTCATGTTCCTCATCTATTAATGATCATTATTCTCTTTATCTCTTAGTCCTGTCACAAGAATTTAGGAAAGAAATCTTTAAAGTCATCAGCATAACAACTAGGAAATAAAATGTGTTTTATGTATTTAAGGCATTATTATGACTTTGAAGTTACTGTTTTCTTCATAATGTGAAAAACTGTTGCAGGTGTCAGAAGAAACATTTTTCTTTCAACTGAAACTTGCTACATCTATAGCAATTACTAAACATAGTATTTTAAGTCACTACCCTGCATATTTAATACATTCATCAAGATCACCTTACCCCCCCTCCAGTATTTTTGAAATTGCTTTTAACATATTTTATGCTACATAGACAATTATCTATCCAGTTACTAGACACAAATGAATATATGAAAACACTGAAACTCAGCAAGGCCTGCATGATTTGCCTGGGACAAAAACAAAACAAAATTTTTAAAAAAGTGGGAGAACTGAAACTAAAATTCAGGGTTTTCTTTTATTATTATACATCTCTGCTTGAATGTATTTCAGTCATTTCAGTTGCAAAATAGATATGAAAAAGCTTTGAATAACTTAATCCATAAGATTTTCATCTGATAACTTAGAAATAAAGTGACAGTACAAGATGCCACTGTTTTAATAAAGAAACCCTTTCTTTTTTTTTTTTTTTTTTTTTTTTTTTAGTTTAGCTATAATATGTCAATCAATTCTCAGGTTTGGTATGGTTTTCATTTGCATCCAGATATTTCTGCATTAAGAGATCTACTTTAACATTGTAACATTTTATTGAACCGTCAATATAAATAACAGTCAATATTGAACAGTCAAAATAAATAGTCAATATTGAGCAGTCAATATAAATGATCAATAAAAAATTGTATTTCATAGATACTACACTTTAAATGTTTTTTCCCTTCAAAACTCATATTGAAATCTCACCTCCAATGCAACAGTGTTGGGAAGTGAGGCCTGGTGGAGAGTGAATGCCCTCATGAGTGGATTAAGGCTGCTATTAAGGACTGTTGGAAGCATGTGAGCCCTTTTCCCACCTTCTGCCATGTAATGACACAACTACCCGACCAGATTCTGATGCCTTAGCCTTGTGAGGCAATAAATCTTTTTCATTATAAATTGCCTAGTTTCAGGCCTTCTGTTCTATCAGCACAAATCAACTAAGGCCATGGGCATGGTGACGAAAGGTCAACAAATTTATTTTGGCTTCCACTAGAGAAATATTTCATAAATGCCACATTTGCACACATTAAAAGTTTTTACAAAGCACTTGTTAAAGAGCATCATTGTGACCTAGATGATTGAATATGTTATTTTGTCTCCTAAGGAAGAAAGCCTTGTAGCGGCCAACTTTATTTGAATTACGCTAAGCTTTCTGACTACTTGACATAGATTTCATTTGGAAGCATAGTATTCTGCTGAAATAGGATGAGATTACATTTTTGGTCCTTAATAAATAAAGAAAGAAAAAAACAATACTATGAAAATTATTTTAACACTCTTTTGAAAATGGAAGTTATATATAAGACTTGGAACCGCTTTTCTCCTCTCTTCCTCAGCTTCCAGTGTATGTTAGTATTCCGGAGATGGGAAATTTCAACATCACACAATACATCCAGCTAATGAGATTGCAGAAACATGGTGCTCTCCATCATTTCCTTATCAGTGACAGTCAGTCCTTTAAAAGCTGTAACCCCAAGAAGTGAATTTCATTTTTAAACATTGCATTCTGAAAACAGTCTTCCTCCGACCATTAATAGATAAAATGGATGCTACATCCGGCGACAGTTCAGAACGCTTACTCTCCAAGAATTGTTTTAAAACCAACAAACAGACTTATTATCTCCTTTTACAAAGTCATTTAGTAGGGCTATACTGAATTGCAAAATTCTGAAGTTTTACTTTTGTTTACCTGTGTTTTTGTTTCCTTACACAATGAAGTGTAATACGCATAATGCATGTTTTGTGGTCTGCATTTTAATTGTATCTTTTCAGGAAAAAAAATTGAATAGACGCACTAAAAACAAACTGTCTTTGGATAGTGGCATGATTTATCTTTCTGAGAACAGAAAGATAATGATTTATCTTTGGATCCTTAATTCTTTTGGCCGCAATAAGTTAGATATGCTCACTACTGGAAGTTGGAAATGTAGGATAATCAAAATAACCTTTGTAAACTTAAAAAACTACAGACAAGGACATTATTTCACCTTCTAACAAAGGAGATTTCCTCCTAGTTTGAGACCCCATGAAAACAACCCTGATTGTAGGACATGGGAAAAAGGAGAGTTAACCTCTTAGCAATTGAGCTACTTTTATGAGTAGGAGCTTTATATGTGCCCTTCTATGAGTGTAGTCAGAACAAGCAAAAAGAACTAAATGCATGCCCAAGATTCATCTTCAGAAAAGAATTTCAGAAAGTAGCAGGAAAAATCATCTGAAACAATTGTGCATTTAAGAGGCATGGCCTACAGGCTACTGCTCCAGGTGATCGTAGGCAGGGAGAGGAAACAAGGGCACAAATCTAGATTTCTAGAGCTGCAAACAGGAGGGAACTTATTTGAGGTATAAAACAACCAAGGACCTAATCAACCTATACTTAGGCTGATTTGGTGATACAAAAGGTACAGAAATAAATGTCTCTAGAAATGGTGACACGAGAACTAAATTATGGGACATAGAAAATAGGATATGCTGAGCAATGTTGTAAGTAAGGAGAGAGAAATACATGGGGTGCTGAGGAGATAAATTCTGCTGTGCTGTCAGGGACTGAGAGTAAAATCTATTTACAAAATGTAACAAAAGACAGTTGGCTCCCTTTGGAGAATTCCACGTACAAGACAATAAATAGAAAAAGAAGCAAATATACATTAGAACGAAAGGTGCTGTATTTGAAGTGAAATTGTCTCCCAACTCTAGTACAAACGGCTTTCATACTTTGTACCTCCAGGAGGTAGGAGCACTGTGGGCAGAATGGTAAGGTGGGGATTATCAAACAAACACACTCACAATAAAATTAATATTAATAATAGTCAAGACATTAATCATTCATTCTATACACATACATTCAGTGGCTTGTTTTACTTTCTGTAGTTAATCCATACAGAGACACTGTGTGTTCTCCTTATTTATTTGAGTCAACTGAGGTATAGGGTAGGTATTCTTTCCCAGAATTAGGAAATTAGAAAGCATCAAGATGAATATTTGAAGCAAAGCAGTATGATTCATAACTCATCTGATTAAGGCATAAATTATTCCTGATTTTAGGTACTATATTAATTTGAAACTAAAAAACCCACTAAGACCTCTAAGCATGGAGATGAAAGAAAATATATTTTTACACAAAATCTCATGTAAAATTTTGTTTTGGTTTGCTTTTTAAATAAACCTAATCTCAATCTAATTTTAATTATATATCCACAAATTACCACAAAGATAGTTTTAAATGTTTTTTATAATTCAAGATGATTTATATAAATGCATATAATATTTAGGTTAATTAAAACATGATCAGTATTATATGTCTATGGATAATTATGTGAACTAGGTAAGTTAAATTTCCTGTGTTTAACACAGATTATATTTTTTTTATTAAGTCATAGTTGCATAGTTGTGTACATTAGTGCAATCATGGGGTACAATGTGCTGGCTTCATATACATTCTGAAATATTTTCATCCAACTGTTCAACATAACCTTCATGGGATTTTCTTGGTTATTGTATGAAAACATTTATATTCTGCATTTAGTAAGTTTCACCTGTACCCTTCTAAGATGCACAAGTGTGATCCCACCATTTACCC
>CAUYRH010122811.1:0-25263 GCA_963574655.1 Perodicticus potto | reverse complement strand
ATTAAGTCCCATTTGTTTATTTTTGTTATTGTTGCAATTGCCATAGTAGTCTTCTTCATGAAGTCTTTCCCCAGGCTGATATCTTCCAGTGTTTTTCCAATGCTTTCTTTGAGGATTTTTATTGTTTCATGCCTTAAATTTAAGACTTTTATCCATCTTGAATCAATTTTTGTGAGTGGAGAAAGGTGTGGGTCCAGTTTCAGTCTTTTACATGTGGATATCCAGTTCTCCCAGCACCATTTATTGAATACGGAGTCTTTTCTAAAGGTGTGTTTTTATTTGGTTTATGGAAGATTAGGTGGTTGTAAGATGTTAGTTTCATTTCCTGGTTTTCTATTTGATTCTGAATGTCTATGTCTCTATTTTTGTGCCAGTACCATGCTGTCTTGACCACTATGGCTTTATAGTAAAGCCTAAAATATGGTATGCTGATGCCCCTGGCTTTGTTTTTATTACTCAGAACTGCCTTAGCTATACAGAGTTTTTTCTGGTTCCATACAAAACCCGGGATCATTTTTTTAAGTCTTGAAAGTATGAGGTTCATATTTTAATAGGGATGGCATTGAATCTGTAGATTGCTTTGGGAAGTATAGACATATTAGCAATGTTGATTCTTCCCAGCCATTAGCATGGTATGTTTTTCCATTTGTTAATATCCTATGCTATTTCCTTTCTGAGGGGTTCATAATTTTCTTTATAGAGGTCCTTTACCTCTTTTGTGGAGTATATTCCTAGGTATTTCATTTTCTTTGAAGCTATGGTGAAGGGATTTGTGTCCTTAATTAGCCTCTCATCTTGACTGTTATTGCTGTATACAAAGGCTACTGACTTGTGCACATTGATTTTATATCCTGAAACATTACTGTATTTTTCAATGACTTCCAGAAGTCTTGTGGTTGAGTCTTTGGGGTTCTCTAAGTAAAAGATCATATCATCAGCAAGGAGGGAGAGTTTTACCTCCTCTACTCCCATTTGGATGCTCTTTATTTCCTTGTCTTGCCTAATTGTATTGGGTAGAACTTCCAGCACTATGTTGAATAGTAATGGTGACAGAGGACAACCTTGTCTGGTTCCGGTTCTAAAAGGAAAACTCCATTCAGTAAAATATTAGCTGTGGGTTTATCATAGATAGCTTTGATCAGTTTAAAAAAAGGGCCATGTATGCCTATATTCTTCAGTGTTCTGATTAGAAAAGGATGCTGGATTTTATTAACTGCTTTTTCTGCATCTTTTGAGAGGATCATATGGTCCTTGTTTTTGCTTCTGTTAATATGGTGGATAACGGTTATGGACTTGCATATGTTATACCAGCCTTTCATCCCTGGGATGAAACCTACTTGATCATGATGTATGACTTGTTTGATGATAAGCTGTAATCTATTGGTTAGGATTTTGTTGATAATTTTTGCATCTGTATTTATGAGTGAAATTGGTCTGAAATTCGCCTTTTTAGTTGGGTCTTTTCCTGGTTTTGGTATCAGGGTGATGTTTGCTTTGTAGAATGTGTTGGAGAAGATTCCTTCCTCCTCAACTTTTTTTTTGTTTTTGCAGTTTTGGCCAGGCCCCGCCACCTCCAGCATATGGGGCTGGCATCCTACTTCTTTGAGCCACAGGTACCACTCTTTTAAAATTTTTCACTTCTGAAATGGCTATCCACTTACCCAGTGTGTAAAAACCGGTCTCACTCTATGCCTCTGAGGGCTAAGGCTGCAAGGCATCTCAGTCCCTGCCTTTAGGCTGCTCAGTCACTTGATTACTCACTCCAGCCCAATCCTTATTCTGCGATCCTGAGGGCAGAGCTTGCTGGGGCAGTTCTCCCACAATGGCTCTGCGTGGCCCACAGCTGAGCACTATTAGCTACGTTGGGCTCAGTGGCTCAGTCTGGGGCCCTAGCCAACACTTAAAGTCCTCTGCCCTCTTGCCCAAGTACTCCCAAGGTAGTTCAATTGAGTGCCAAGTCCAAGAAAAGCAAAACAGCTCATAGGTAATGCCTTTCCAGTTTGCAATCTCACTGCTGCTATACTTATAGCTGCCGGTGAGATTACATGGAACAAACATAGGCAAACACTTCCCAGTTCTCCATTGCTTTTGTCCTCCTCATGGGGTCCAGAAGTCTCACGCTGACTCCCTGTGTCCCCAAAGGGATGTTTCTGGGCAGATCCCACCAGCCAGAGATGCCTGGAATCTTCTCTCCCTAGAGTCACCGTGCCCAGTTGCAAGGAAACTATTACTCGGCCACCATCTTGCTCAGGATCCTGCATTGTCATTTGAAGTGCATTGCTATTGATGTTTGAAGTTATCTTTATCTTTGTTCCTCTGTTATTTGGAACGTTTTCTTTTTCCTTACTGGCTGCATTTAAAATTGTATCTTTATAACTAGTTTGAACAATCAGATTCTGATGTGTCTTCATGTGGTTTTATCTGTGTTTATTCTGTTTTTGTTTGAGCTCTTAGAATTACAAGTACCTAATTTTCATCAAATTTTGAAAAATGTTGACAATTATTTCTTCAAGTATTTTTCCCCCTGTGCCCTGATGGCTGCTAGATTAGACACAAAGTAATAAACACAAAGAAATACCTATGATATGCTGTGATATATTTCTCATTTTGGTAAATAATAGCAAAACAACTATAATTTTAATATTGCTTTATGACTTTTGCAAATTGATTTTACCTATATTTAATATGTTACAATTGTGAAACAACTGTGAAAATGGTTCCATTTACTCTGCTCATAATCTAATTGAGGGTGATAGACACAAAGAAGATATCAGTAGCATGTTGTGGTAAGTTCTGCAATGAAAATTTTCATTCTGCACTATGAGAAAGAAACACAGAAAGGAATAATTGTCTTACATTGGGGTGAGTGGCCAGAGAAGTGTAGTGACATCTTAGCTGGGTATCAAAGAATGAGTGTTAAGTATTCTGATGAGAGAAAGAGGGAGAGAGATAGTTATGTGGAGAGAAGAGCATTTAGAAAAGGCTTGGAGGTTCAAACAAACCTTATTGTTTAGGAAATTAAAGAGCCATTTGCTGTAGCAGAAGCTAAGGACAAGAGCTTATGAAGAAAGAAGCATTAGATGAATAGGTTGGATCCTATTATGAAGGCCCTTGAGTGCTACATTAACAAATTTAGATTTTGAAATAGAGATAGGGATAGTTTATATTGTGCTTCCTTTTTATGGTGATTTATTTTATCAGAATATTAAGGGAACAGTGACTCAATCAAAGCGGCACATAACAGTGGCATTTTTAAGCAACATTGATACTGAATTAGTCATAGGGGTTTTCTCTTCCTTCTCATTTTCCTTCCTCAATTTTATACAAATAACTATGCAGTAAGCTTTCATTTACAATTTTTACAGTCTTCTAAGTGAGAAACTGTGAGAGATAAGCTTGAAAACTGCCTTAGTCTTAGTCACCCAGGGTAGAATTCTGTCTTGGCCTTTGAGTTTGGGATATTTGGGATGTCAGTGACTTTTTTCTTAGTTCAATAATTTAATATACTGAGTTAGGAAGGAAATATCTGATCTGACAGAATTCTTGCCAGAAGATTACCTAGGGAAATATTAGATTTTTCAATTCCAGCCTCTACCCCTTTAAAACAGATAATTTAGTGGAGAATAAAAAATCTTGAAAATTAATGGCAATTTTGAAATAGAATATTTTGTCAAAATCAAATTCATTTCATTAAATGCTTGAGAAGAATGCAACGAACAAATGAGGTATGAATAACTGTAGAATGGGACAATTACCACCTCAGAAACAATATATTTGTAAAGTTAATTCCTCTCGAACATGAACAGTCCTCTTACACTTGACCCCTTTCTATTGCCTCTTCCATGCTTGAACTCTCCTTGAACTTTGAAGATCCATCTTGAGGGTATGATACGGCCATCTCTTTTGCATCTGGTTATTTTAGCTCCAATTTGCAGCCCTAAAATGGCAATTATGGTGATATATTGCTCAAGTCACCCGACATGGATTAGTATCGGAATCAGCACATTTATACCCAGGAGTAGTGAATGGAGACTGCAGCTAGGATTTTAAATGACTTGATTAATTCTGAAACAACATTTCAGAGTCCATTAGGTCCAGCAGGTGTTGGGGTGCAGACTGTGCGTTTTCCCTAAGCAGCATATTTGATTAAAGTGCCAAAGTATTTTGGATTCATACGTTATCTTTCTCGGTATAGTTTCCTTTCACTCCGTTAAATCCCTTTAACACCCACCACTCCTCCTGAAAGCGACCCTTTGCCTGTTGTGCCTCTGCTAAGCTCCCCTGTGTCCTTACTGACTCCCGCCTCTGAGCAACTTAAACAATGTAGTTCCCTTCTTGTTCAAGAGGGCATTTAAATGACAGAGTTCTAAGTACCTCCCTCTGCTAAAAGCTCCTGCTGCTTCAGGTCAAAATAAGGCCAATCGTGCTGTTTATCCTTAAGGGCCATTTCATCAGCCACTCATGTCAAGGTTAGAAATGTGTCTGGTTAATGCCTTGGTTCGATGCTTTCTTTAACTACTAAATATACATGCGCATGACATTATGCTTCCCCCCTCTGCCCTCCACCCCATCTGGATGTCACTGCTCTAGTAAAAATGTATAGGGCTGGGTTTTTCATTTATGTTCTTTGGGGTTTTACATTCCTAGATTCTTTGTCGATTTTCATGTATTCTAAGGTAACTTTCTTTAAAAAAATTCTTACAATGGGGTATTCATGCATCATTACTTCCAATTCTTTTCTTTACAATGTAAAGAACCTAACAATGGGTCTGTAGTACAACATTTGTAGAAAAACTTTAAAAAGTGGTGCTGTGAATTGTTCTGTCATCTGTTTCCCTGGCCTAACATAACATGTCCTTAGGAGTCACATCTTATTCTTCTATCTTTATGCCTATCAAATATTTATCCATCCATCTATTTAACACATTTAGAGCTTTCTATTATTATGATTACTATTATAACACAGTAATAATAAAAAATATTATTTAGAACATATGCTAACTACTCAGTAAAGATTTTTAATTGCATTGAATAATATGCTCTTCGAAGCCAAACAAAGAGCAATTACATTGTCGTCACCTCCAATTAATGCGGCCTTGCCACTATATAATGTAATGAGAACATAACATGTATAAAAATTGTGTGGAAATAAGAGGCAGCATACTTGAGTATTAGATCAGCTTTTTCACTGCTGGCTGAGTAACTTGAGGAAGTCACATAATGTCTCCATATGAGCTTTTTAAATTATTTGCTATGCTCAATTTACAGGGTTATGGAAAGGTTGAATAAAAGAATATGAATGAAAATATTTTGAAAACCATGTAGCAATAAGTATTGAGATGATGATTAAGGTGATAGTTGAAAGTTTATGGCTATATTTCAGATGTGGTGTGCTTATAACAAGAGAATTAATGTTTGAGACTGAAATAAACTGGTAAAACTACTCTGCTATCTAAAGTCCTGAGTTGTAAGTTTATATATAAATATATGTGAAATTATATATATATGTGAATTTATATATATAAAATGTACTGACTGATACGAATTTCCTTCACAAGAAACTGATACCAAGTTTAGCAGTAATGATTCACATTTTTATGTTTTACTAAAAGTAGCACAGTATAAAAATAGAATCAAGATTATTTTAATGTTGAAACTTGGAAGCTAAATTACCTAATAATTCTCTATATTGGTTTTTAAATTGATATAATTTCATAGGATAGCTCGTATTATGGTTCTTTAATACATGGGGTTAAAAATGGAAACTTTTTCTATTCCGTTTTTCTCTTTCTTCTTGCAAGTTTTGAAACATCTGAGAGGACAAAGGAAACAGACCAACAGAAATCCTGATTACTCATAACAGCTTAAGTGAGTGAGTATTGCTTTAGATTTATGATCAGAGAGGACTTGCCAGTGTATCACCTGATTCGGACCTATCCTTTCTCCCAGAACTAAGGCTCCACCCCCTAGGAGGAAGACCGCCCTGCTAAGGTATCATGCCGGGGAAGTGGCCCAGAAGCTGGCATTTTGCCTTCGAGCTTCTCTTAAAGAGAGGGATTTAAGATGCTGAAACAAATGTACTCATTTACTTCTCCCAAGTTTATCCATTAAATCAGCCACTGTTCTGATGACAGGAGGAAACCAGGGAAAGGCTGAGGCATTCCCTGCTTTGTTCCTTGGAGAATAACGTGGAAATTCCCTTCTCTAGATGGAAACCTGAGTAAACGTCCTCGGTACATCATTCCCATGAGTTACCTAACTGAGCGAATTCCCCCACAGCAGGCGTGCAGGCTACACTGCTGGGGACAGCCAGAGTCTGCTGACCTCTCTGAGGAGGAGACGGGGGCCTTGCTCTTCTGTACCTCTCCCACAGCCCACCTAGCAAGCCCACTTTAGTGCTCATATAAGGAGATCAAGAAGTTGCTTAAAAATTGGAACTTTCTCCATTAGGCTTTCATCCCTTTTCCTCTTTCATTCCAGAAAACTAAGGTTGTTGATTTTAAATGGTAGATGATTGGGTACTTTAAATGTCTTAATAGATGTCAATTGTGAATCGATCAATCACTGTTGAAATGGTTAAGAAGAATTAAAATATTTTAGTGCGTGAAATTTTGTAAATGTTGTCATTTTGGGATTATTTTAGTTTTCTAGGCAATGCTTAATTGGGTAGAGAAAAAAGAGACTAATTGAATTTTGCAAACCTTGGTTGAACAGCTATTATGTATAAGGCCTTGTGCCAGGTTCGGGGATAATGCAAAAAGACTAAGTAAGACATAAATGGTTCCTACACGTAATATGTGAACAATTTCATCCATAGGTGTTTATGGTCTGGAAGGGCAAAGATGAAATACAGAGTTCAAAATAAAACATAACACACCTTGAATTGCCTCGATTAAGAACAATGGAAAGGAGACTGTATTGCTAAAGGCATGTATCCAGCTGGAGGGAGGTATATTAGAACAGACTGAACCACAGAACTCACCGAAGTGTTATTATACTGCTGGACAATAGTCCGAAGCTCCAGTGCCTGGGAGGAAGTTGTGAATAGCTTAGTCAGTCTTTGAGTTTGAATGGCTAGTCCTGGGAAGAAGCTTCTCAGGCCTTGGACGAGTGTGAAAGGGAGGGGGAAAACATATGAATGAAGCTCATATCCCTGAGTTTTAAGATGGGAACAATGGGCTTCTTATTCAAACTGAATTCAAACATCAAATCTGTTCCCAATAGAGAGGAAATGCCTTAGCTTCAAGCCTGAACATCTTAATGCAACAAGGAGGTTCCATAAAGAGTATCACATTACAGAACAACGCACTGTCTTCCTGAATTCTTGAAACAGTTTCTTTGAACTAAATAAAGTTCATTGCATGTTTCTGGTTAGAAGAGAAACATATTCCCAAATGAAAATGCCAGACAGAACTCAAAGATGGTATTAGAGGAATAAATGCACGCAGCTTAGATTTCTTGTTTTTTACTTCAAAAAGGTTCTTAGCTCCCAACTTAAAGAATTATGGAATATATATATTTTAAATCATCTAGGAATACTTCCCACTTATTTTAGTCGTGTCTTCTCCTAAATCATCTCTCATAGATAGTCATAGAGGCACATTACCTCCCACACAAGCCATGGTTTGGTACTTTATGTGATTAGAAATTCTTCTTCTTCTTTTTTTTTAAGGTTGAGACAAAATTGACTACTTTATGACTTGTACTCAGTAATCCCATTTCTGAGACACTTCTTTAGACAAAGGCCAAGCCAATCCACATTCCCCACATACAGATGTCCTTCAAATGTTTGCATGTAACCTTAATATCTTCCCTCAGTTTTTCCTTTGGGCCAGTCATATTCAGCTTCTTCCATTATTCTTTTCATGACGTATTTTTCCAGGAAATATCTTAGAAATGCTCTTCCTACGTATTGTATTTCATTACCATTGGCATCCCATTGGTCCCTCCCACACACAGTTTCAAATCTTTCCCACACGTCCATTCCCATATAAAATTGTTGCAACGTAACTTGGGGCCATAAATAAGTGTTGGGTTTTTGCATGAACAGACGAATGCTCCGAGTTTTAAAGTTTGAGAGGGTTTTAGGAGGGGAAGTGGTTTGTTGTAAGGATGGTGGCTGTGTAGACCACTGCTGATGCTGTTTGCCTACTAATCAATTTCAGAGTGGGCAGGAAAATATGGCAGTGCATTTTCGTAACATTTAGCAGTGAATTAGCACAAAAGAACTGGTCTATCATGTCTTATGTGGCCATGTCTGTGTACTTTGTTGCTGCAGTTGTTTTTTTTTTTTTTTTTTGAGACAAAGCCTCAAGCTGTCACCCTGGGTAGAGTACCGTGGCATCACAGCTCACAGCAACCTCCAACTTCTGGGCTTAAGTGATTCTCCTGCCTCAGCCTCCCAAGAAGCTGGGACTACAGGCACGTGCCACAACGCCTGGCTATTTTTTTAGGTTGTAGTTGTCATTGTTGTTTGGCGGGCCCGGGCTGGATGTGCACCTGCCAGCTCTGGTGTATATGTCTGGTGCTTTAGCCGCTGGAGCAACAGGTGTCGAGCCATGTCTGTGTACTTTGGATTTTATGTTTAATCTTTATGGGTCAAAGCATGAAAAAAAATATTTCCTACAGATCAATGCCAAAGATTTCTCTGTAGAAAGTTATTTTATTCTTTATTTAAGTTTTTTTTTGGTGTTTATTTATGGCACAGAGTCATTTCTCATTTGTCCATTGTTTTCATTTTTCTCGAGTTGGTATTGCCTAAGAAAGGAGGTACCAATAGCAATTATTTTATTTGTACTCTATTTGAAATGACCATTTGGTTGGTCTTCAAGGAACCCAAACTTTAACTTGGATTATATTGTCATTTGAAACTCTATCTTCCTGAGAGTTTCAAATTATAGAAGGGTTGTTTAGGTGAAAAAAAATTAAAGTCTATTTCTAAGGGGGAGGATTATAAAAGAAAGCAAATGGGTGTTCTAACTAGCTAGGGGAACTATTATACATACTAGGATAATGCAGGCGTGATACTGAGGGTACGCGGTGCTAAGTTCACGCGAGAAGCCTGAGTGAGGCGGTAGGATGCTTGAGGGACTGTGTCTTAAGACGAGCGTCCAGGACAGGTGCAATGGCTCATGCCTATAATCCCAATGCTTTGGGAGGCTGAGGCAGAAGGATCACTTGAGGCCAAGAGTTCGAGAACAGTCTGAGCAACACAGCAAGAGCCCATCAAAAATAGCCAGGCCCTGGCTCAGCACCTATGGCTCAAGCGGCTAAGGCGCCAGCCACATACATCTGAGGTGGCAGGTTTGAATCCAGCCCGGCCCTCCAAACAGCAATGATGGCTGCAACCAAAAAATAGCCGGGTGTTGTGGCAGGCGCCTATAGTCCCAGCTACTTGGGCAGTGGCAGCAGGAGAATCGCTTGAACCCAGGAGTTGGAGGTTGCTGTGAGCTGTGATGCCACAGCACTCTACCCAGGGCAACAGCTTGAGGCTCTGTCTCAAAACAAAACAAAACAAAAGAAAAATAGCCAGGCCCAGGAGTTTCAGGCTGCAGTGAGCTGTGATCACACCACTGTCCTCCAGCCTGGGCAACAGAACAAGATTTTGCCTTTTAAAATAAAAAAAAATTAAAAAAAAAAAGAATATCTCTTATTAGAACTTCTGTAGCTGACATTTTCCTCAAACTCCAGGGACTTGTTAACATGTTTTGCCTGAAGAAATGGGTAACCTAACTTTCACACTCTTAAAAGACTGGAGAGTGGGCAGACTGCGTGCCTTAATGCACCACAGAAGGACCCTTTTTTCAAGTCCGCACAGAACTCCTCTGGACCCTCCCCCTATAGTCTTCCTCAACCTCTGACCTTTGAGATACCAGTTGGTTGTGTCTGTGTTTCTAGTGAATGAGGAGGAGGTGGCGACACCCCATTCTCTATCACAGACTTAAAAATCCCATTGAAATACTTTCTCTGAAGCAGAATCTGACCTCAGACACACAGTGTCCTTTGTTAACATTTCTAACTGTGCTCTCTACTGAAGTGGTGACTTTTAACCCTGGACCTCAAGAAAGACTTTCAAAATAAAGCACGGGGATATACAAATCCTAATTTTATTAATACTGTAAATTCCACTTCCCTGGAATTTCCAATTTTTCCCTGCCTAGCAGCATAAAGACAGTTAAAGGGACTTTTGGTGACATTCCCTTTGTTTAATGAAGCTTGGAGTTATGGGCAAGTGCCTTGAACTGCCGTTATTATCTGCATGAGTGAATAAGGGCCGAGGGTCCAGATCTGTGCAAAGAGTTTTATTGCAAATAGGCACATTGATCATTCATAATCAGTCCTACCAGGTCAGCAGTGCTGCAGCGCCAGCAGGCTCTGAAAAAGCTGACCCAGAGGCCGGGCAGTGCTGTCGGGTAAAGTCATCTTCAAGCAGAATAAGACCTTCCTTCTCTTATTCACACATGCTCATCTCTTTGTTTTTGTCTGATGGAGTAAGAGTGAAACCCAATCACACTTGAACTATATCTCACACAGCCAATCTCAGAGCCATCCTGTATTCATCTGCAGGTTCCTCTTGTTCCCAGAGCCTTGTTACTTTCAGAAGTGCATTACTTCCATATTAAGGTTTTTAGAGGTCACATCAGAGGAAAGAACTTAGAAGAGATCGTTATTTGACGTTCCAAGGTGAATCGCAGCAATTGGTTGCTTCTTCATCTTTTCTTCAGCCAGTTTTAAAATGTATTTTTGAACACATCACCATCTTATTTAAAAATTTATCTTTGTGTAAGATACTGTACCTGGGAAAACCTGATGAAAATATTATTATCATGAACCATCAGAGAAATATGATGTCACGCCAGCCTTTCCGTGTTTTGGACCTTCTCGCATTAACACGCGGACAGTGAAAACGGTTGAGTGTTTTTTTTCTAAGTCACAAATTTAGAAGAACTGGAAATACATGCATTTAGGTTTTATGCCCCCCAATTCTTCTCTGAAGAGTGACAAAATTCAGGAGGTGTTAATCAGTGAAGGGCACGGTAGTGGCAGAGGTGTAAAATTTTAGCAGTGTCTCAAATCAAAAAGGAGGATTTTGACATGCAAAACACATGCTGAGAACACCAAAAACTTCATTTGACGTCCTGTGTTCGTACAGAAAAACGATGTCACCCGCCCCTTGTGACATGCATGTGCCTTGTGGGTTATTTTTCTGTTGGTGATGAATTTGCGAGGAAGCATCACGTACACTCACTCCAATGACCTTGTGATCAGGGACAGGTAAGAGTGAGGGGTCCGCTGTCATTTGAATGGTGCCTCCCTGAGCGTGTTAGGATGACCTCCTAAGCTGCGATGCCCAGGGAGCACAGGGTATTCCAAAGGGTTAAGAAAAAAATTGAGACGAGTTTGTTAATCATTTCTTCGAGACTTAAATAGGACAATCATTGGAATTCAACTGAGGGTGTGATTCTTCCACTGTGCTTTGAGCAATGAAGAAGAATTCTTATCCCCAAACAACAAATATGTACATTTGCATATGGAAGGACTTTTAGATTTTTTCATTTTGCCAAATAAAATTACACCGTAGTTTGCTGGGTATAACTCGTTCTCATGTATAATGAGCCAGTGTTTTTTGGCCCAAACTTTCAGGAAAAGTCTTTCATTTTAATTTGTTAAAGGAGGGCAGAAGTGGACATGCAGTGGCGCTGCCTCCTCTGCTGAGAGCCCAGCAGAATGGAGCGGGCAGCTGCAGAGAGGCCAGGAGTGACCCAGGGCCGTGGAGAGAAGTCCCCCAGCCTGGTCCCTTGGCTGTCCCCTCCCAGACGGTCCCCCCGGCTGTCCCCTCCCACCCGGCCCCCCCGGCTGTCCCCTCCCAGGCCACCCCAGCCTGTCCCCTCAGCTGTCCCCTCCCAGGCCGCCCCCCAGGCGGTCCCCCCCGGCTGTCCCCTCCCAGGCCGCCCCCAACCCTCCTCCCATCTCCTACTCCCACACGTGCTGCTTGGTGCGAAGGTGGCCGCGCTCGCTGCTCTTCCGAGAGCCGGGCTGGGCCTGTTTCCCGCGAGGCTTGGTGAGGGGCCCAGCCCGTCCTGGCCCCTCTCCCCCACCCCCCTACCCTGGCGGTGGATCCCCCCTTTCCTCGCCGGCCCCTCGGAGCCCGGGTCGCTGCACCGAGGAGGAGCCTCCCGCGATGATGCCGCAGTGACGTGCTCCGGGTCACAGTTCGGCTTGGTGACTAGCCCATGACCTTGAGCGTCCAGACTTGGGACTCAGTAACGTCAGGAGGAACCACACCAGCCTTCCCCAAACTTGCAGAAAGTACAAACCACCCAGGGAATGGTTAAAAAGTGACTCCTGACCCACGCCCGGGTACACCGAGCCAGCTCTGGGTGTCCCTCCCTTAAACAAACCCGGTAAAGATTCTGCCCACTGGCAAGTTTGGGAAATTATACCAACACCACGCTGGGGCTTCCGACAAGCCACAGGCTCAAAACTGCAATCTCTGGGGCTTTAGTGCCCCGCTGCCAGGTACCCTCGCACACGGAAACTTCACGGGGCCTGCGGCCCAAGGTCACAGCCACAGGCCACCTGCAGACCGGGTCTCAGAACCGGGCCTCCCCGACCCAGCTCGGGATTCTTCCTCCTCGGCTCAGTGTCCTGGGGTGCTCAGAATGCGGCGGCTGCGCAGAGACCAGGCCGCCCGGGATGGGCAGGTCTACTTACAGGAGTGGGTGCTGTTACTGTATTACTGTACAGTATTACTTACTGTATAGTAAGTATCGGACTTACTATTTTACATACAGATATCATTATTGCTTTCTAAAGGTACACTTTTAATGCCAAAGCATAAATAACAGAATTGGAAACATTTATATAGGTTAGTACTAGCCACTTATAATGCATATCCTTATTTTGCCTTCAAAAATTTGGGCCAAAAAAGTGTGGAAAATACAGTCAGATCATCCTAAAATCATCAACATCTAACAAGTTTTGATTATTGATTTATGCTTAGTGAAATACTTAGTCAATATTTCAGATGCCAGTAATTTTTTTTTTGTAGACAGAGCCTCAAGCTGTCACCCTGGGTAGAGTGCTGTGACATCACAGCTCACAGCAACTCCAATTCCTGGGCTCAAGCGAGTCTCTTGCCTCCGCCTCCCAAGTAGCTGGGACTACGGGCGCCTGCCACAATGCCCAGCCATTTTTGGGGTGCAGCCGTCATTGTTGTTTGGATTCGAACCCGCCAGCTCAGGTGTATGTGGCTGGCACTTTAGCCTGTTGAGCCACAGGCGCCCGGCCAGATGCTACTAATTTTTTTAAACTATTAACTGGAGAATGTTGACCCTGCAATTCTAGAAATTAAGGGACCTTATAGTTTAATCACTGACTTTGTAACTAGGTGATCTTGAGGCTCAGGAGAGTGAAATGATGAACTCCCTAAGGCCTTTCTGCTGCAGATCAGCCCAGACTGAAGCTTTGGAGCTCCTGATTTCTAGTCCAGTGTTCTTCACTTCATTGCCTGCAATAATTTGCATGCTTTAGTTTTGTACACATGAATATGCATTTCGGATGGCAAAAAACATCATCAAGATGTGTTGACTCGAAGAATATAATCATTCTGCTAACCATGGTAATTTTACAGAAGACTCCTATTCTTTTGTATTGCCTTTTCATTCATTTGGCTGGGAAGTGTGATTTTATATATATGTAATATATTTATTTATATATACATATATAATTTCAGAACATTATAGGGGTATATCTGTTTTGGTTACACAATTTTATAATTTCCTTTTGTACATTTCAGGTCAAAATTGTGTGCCCTTCAATCAGAATATGTATGTGTGTTATACCCATTAAGTGTGAATTAACCCAAACCCTTTTCCTCTAACTACTTGATTCCTGTTGAGTTTTACTTCCATACATGCATGACAGTATTGATCAAGTAGTAGTTCCAAGTTATTAGTGAGTACACGTGGTGTTTATTTTTCCATTCTTAATGATACTTTACTTAGTAGAATGGTCTCCAATTTCATTAAGGTTATGAAAAATAACAGATCACCATCTTTTCTTATGCCTGAATAGCAGTCCATGGTATGCATATACCACATTTTATTGATCCATTCATGAATTGATAGGCACTTGTGTTGTTTCCACATCTTTGTAATTGTGAATTATGCTGCTATAAACACTCGAGGGCACGAGTCTTTTTGATAAAGTGACTTTTTTTCCCCTTGGGTAAATGCCTAGTAGGGGGGTTGCTGGATCAAAAGGTAGGTCCACTTTTAGTTCTTTGAGCTATCTCCACGCTACTTTCCATAGAGGCTGTACTACCTTGCAGTGCCACCAACATTGTATAAGTGTTCCTTTCTCTCTGCACCACACCAGCACTTGTTTTGGGACATTTTTTTTTTTTTTTTGAGACAGGGTCTCACTTTGTTGCCCTCAGTAGAGTGCCATGGCATCACACAGCTCGCAGCAACCTCCAACTCTGGGGCTTAGGCGATTCTCTTGCCTCAGCCTCCCAAGTAGCTGAGACTACAGGCACCTGCCACAACGCCCGGCTATTTTTTTTGTTGTTGCGGTTCAGCCGGGGCTGGGTTTGAACCCACCACCCTCGGTATATGGGGCCAGCACCCTACTCACTGAGCCACAGGTGCTGCCCTGTTTTGGGAATTTTTGAGAAAAGCCATTCTTACTGGAGTTCGGTGATATCTCATTGTGGTTTTAATTTGCATTTCCCTTATGTTAAGGGATGTTGAACATTTTTTTCATGTTTATTGGTTGTTTGTCTTCATTTGAAAAGTTTCTGTTCATGTCTTTTGCCTGTTTTTTAATGTGGTTGTTTGATTTTTCCTTGCTGAGTTTTTGGTTTTTATGCACATTCTAGTTCTCAGCCCTTTATTGGAGATACAACATACAAGTGTTATCTCTCACTCTCCAGGTTGTCTATTTACTCTATTGATTATGTCCTTGGCTGTGCAGAAGCTTTTAAATCTGATCAGGTCCCATTTGTTTATTTTATTATTGCTGATTGCTTTTAGGGTCATCTTCATAAATTCTTTCCCTGGGCCAAAAGCTGTAAGAGTTTTTCCAGTATTTTCTTTCAGATTTCTTATAGTCTCCTACCTTAGGTTTAAGTTTTTTATCCATCATGAGTTAATTTTTCAATACATTCAATAAAAATTATGCCTTTTAAAAATATTTTATTTCAAAATTATTTCATATTTACAGAAAAGTTGCAAGAATAGCACTGCAAATTCCCACATGCTTCTTATCCAGCTTCCCTCATATTAACATTTTATCATATTTGCCTCATTCTTATTTGTTTCTTTTTATTTATTTATTTTTTTATCATTGGGGATTCATTGAGGGTACAAGAAACCAGGTTACACTGATTGCATTTGTTAGGTAAAGTCCCTCTTACAATTGTGTCTCGTTATTTGTTTCTTAACCATTTGAAATAATTGCAGATATTGTTGCTTTAACATTTCAGCATGTATTTCCTCAAAACAAGAGCATTTTACAAAGTCAGGACAGCTCAAAAGTCAAAATCAGGAAATTAGCACTGGTACATTTCCACCCCCTACTCTGCAGACCACATTAAGATTTCCCCTTTTGTTCTAATGATGTATTTTGGAGGTCCAGTATCCAACAGAGAATCCTGTGCTCCGTTTGAATGTCAAGTCTCTTAAATCTCCCTCAGTCTGAGAAATTCGTCAGTCTTTTCTTGCCTTCCATGATCTTGACATTTTTTGAAGAGTACAAGCCAGTTACTTTGTAGAATGTTCCTCAGTTGGGGTTTGTCTGAGGTTTCCACATGACCAAATTTAGATCATGCGTATTTGGCAGGGATGTAACAGAGATAATGCTGTATTATTTTCACTGTGTACCACTGAGGGGTACACTGCCAAAATTTCCCACGTCTGGTAATTCCACTTTGATCACTTGATTAAAGTGTTTTCTGAGAGGCTTCTTCCACTATACAAGTGTTTTGCACTTATTAAAAAATAAATAATAATTATTTGTGAAGAGATTGTTGAGAGAATGTAAGTAACTTTTTCCTCACCACACATTCACCCATTATTATTGGCATCTGTTAATGATGCTTTTCTGATGCAACTTTTTTCATCGTTGCCAAACATCCATTGTCTCATTCCATGATTCCTTCTATCTTTATGTAGACAAATTTGGAGGGTCTGTGTTTCTTTTTCTCTCTGTTCCTTCAATTGAAGGATTGCTACTAATCTATTTTAAGTTCATGGATTCTTTGTTCATCCTTTTCATTATCTAGTGTTGAGCCTATCTAGCTAATATATGGATTTCTCTTCAATTTCCAGCTACTCTACCATCTTTGAGCTCTATGCTCTGATACTTTAAACTTTCTGTGGCCAAATTGTGCACAAGTGGGAAATATACTTGGATAAGAAAAACATTAGCCTCAGATTCTGTGTGGTTGCATCTTCCAAGGAGATTTCCTTTGGTTCCCTCCTGTGTTTTCCACACAGCATCAGTGTGGTATTGGGGTAATTTACGCTCCAAATTTTGGACTATTTCCTTCTGTGTTTCTCTTATTGTCTGGATTTCCGCTTTAAAGCTCTTTCCCTGCACTGAGCCCTGATACCCGGTACTTTCACTCAGTTTCTTGTGGCTTTCCCCACATCCTTGTTGGGCAGCCTTCAGGACAGAAAATTTACTGACGTCAAAATTCATTCTTTCAGGTGAACCTTTTTTGAAGATTAAATTCTTACTATCTGCTTTTGAAAGCTTTATATTTAAATAATTATTTTTCTTTTATTTTACCCAGTTCTTATAAATACCTTTGGAGTGGTTGCATGGCTGCAGCATTCCTCACCATTTACCCTCCCCCATGTGGTTGTAAGGTTGCTGTTTCACGCTTTTCTTTTCTATTAACTGGGGGCTATTTGCTTTACATCTGCTAAAATATTCCACATTTCTTGCCCTGCAACATCTTTTATTGTTTTTCAGGACTATTTTGCTTATACTGCTTTTTCTTGTCATGTCTGAAAATTTCGAACGAGAGAAGAGAAAATTTGGAGTGAGACTAGAGATAAAAACACTGCTTTTCACATTGATCCAATTTTCTCAATATTGGTTACTTTACTATTGTGTTGCTTTTAAATTTCATATTCATAAATCAGTTCATCATTTTGAGTAATGTAATTAAGAATATTTTAAGTTCTATTTTTCAAAAAATTTCAAATAAAAATCTGAATTAAAGTAAAATGTTATTTGAATTTAATTGTTCAGAATAGAGTTAAAATTAATTGGCAATTTCTTTGCTTTATTTTCTTAGCTGTATACAATCTAAATATCTGTTTTTTCTCTAGGTTTTTTCTATAATAATTGAATTTTCTACCCTTTATTTCAAATATATTAATAAGTCTCATTTTTTTTTTTTTTTTTTGAGACAGAGTCTTACTTTGTCGCCCTTTGTGCTGTGGTATTACAGCTCACAACAACCTCCAGCTTTTGGGCTTAGGTGATTCTCTTGTCTCAGCTTCCAGAGTATATGGGACTATAGGCACTTGCCACAATGCCTGACTATTTTTTTGTTGCGATTTGGCCGGGGCCAGATTCGAACCTGCCACCCTTAGTATATGTGGCTGGTGCCCTACTCACTGAGCCACAGGTACCTCCCAAGTCTCTTATTCTTATTCATATTCTTTTTTCATTCTCACATCTCATTTGTGCATCTACATATCAACTTCTTTTCTTTTTTTTTTTTTTGAGACAGAGCCTCAAGTTGTCGCCCTGGATAGAAAGCTGTGGCATCACAGCTCACAGCAACCTCCAATTCCTGGGCTCAAGGGAGTCTCCTGCCTCCGCCTCCCAAGTAGCTGGGACTACAGGCACCCGCCACAACACCCGGCCAGTTTTTGATTGCAGCCGTCATTGTTTGGCGGATCTGGGCTGGATTTGAACCTGCCAGCTCAGGTGTACGTGGCTGGCGCCTTAGCCCGTTGAGCGACAGGCGCCGAGCCTACATATAAACTTCTTGTAGGCACAGACATTGCATATCCAAAGAAACAACCTCAGGGCCTTGGCAGACTTGACTAAGAGCCCACATTCATTTTACCTTTCTCCAACTCACTCTAATTACAATAAAGGAGGGAGGCTGATTCACGTATGATTTCTAACCTTGAACACTTTATCTAGATCTAAATATTTTTAAAGAGACTGATTAAAAAGGTACAGGTAAGATTTTTTTTTTTTTTTTGTAGAGACAGAGTCTCACTTTATCGCCCTTGGTAGAGTGCCGTGGCGTCACATAGCTCACAGCAACTTCCAACTCCTGGGCTTAGGCGATTCTCTTGCCTCAGCCTCCCGAGTAGCTGGGACTACAGGTGCCCGCCACAACACCCAGCTATTTTTCTGTTTTGCAGTTCAGCCAAGGCTGGGTTTGAACCCGCCACCTTCTGTATATGGGGCCGGCGCCCTACTCGGTGAGCCACAGGCGCCGCCCCAGATAAGAATTTTTTTTTTCTAACCGGCTAGGTATATCACATTCATTATTTTACCTTCTTTTGAATAAAATTAGCACTATTCCTTGGAAACTTTCTCTTGCTTAAAAAATATTTTTTAACATATAATGCTTTTAGTTTAAAATATGGAGGCTTGTTCTTTGATTCTAATTTTATAGAATTTTAAGAGATATTTTCAGATAAGATTTCTAAGCCATGGTTATGTAAGATTTTAAGACTTTTTGGAAAGAACTTTGAGTGTAGGTTTACTGAATGTAGCCATAGTGTGTAGTTTTGCTTTAAGTCTAGGAGTTCAAATAAGTAAACTATTATTCCTACTAAGTCCTATAAATAGCATGCTATGAGCAGCCCTCGAAAAATTGAGATTAGTTGTTTGAACACTTTGCTTTGTGTGTGAATTATAATCTTCACAGGAATAGATAGGAGATATGTACAAGCAATTACTATCCTGTACAGGATTTTATTTATGAAACACTAAAGAATATGGCTATATATTTGTAATTAAGTTACTGATTGAATACTGTGTAAGTGGTAATAGATTAAGTGAAGTTTTCCTAAATGATAAGTATTTGAAAGAATTATATCGAAACAATCCTACTTCATCTTTATTTAGAACATTATTTGACTATTATTATGTATTAGATGGGGGTGTAAGGGCAGTTTAATAATTAAAAAAGACCTTGAAATTAAATATTTTGTTCATTGTCCTGAATTTGTGATTTGATTCAACAACTTGAGTTAATAACTTGAGAATCTCGTACTGGATATGCATACCTTTTGGGAGGAATTCAGCATTGTTTTTGCCATTTCATCTCTTTTATAGTCACATCATTTATAAATACTACATTGGCAACATTATAGTAATGATTTTAAGTTATTATATTTAAAATAAAAATAAATAACAATTGTTTAATACTGAACCCTTTCAAATACCTTATTATTGTGAGTCATCAAATATTTCTAGCTCTCTCCCTTTTGTGTACATACGAAGATTGCGCCCACCTGCCCCTTTCAATTATTGAGCATGATCTAAGTGATTTGTGTCAATTTCTTGTGAAAACCCTAAGAATCTGTGCATGATTTGCCATTTTACTTTCTCTCTGTTGCAGGAATCTTTAAAGTATATGTTGAAATTAAATTTAGAGAACAGAGCTGTTGCAGATCAATGTTGGCCATGAAATATACTTTTATGTAATTAGCCATGAGCCTTTTTGGTTGTTAGGACTCGTATGGTGTATCTTAGCCTCTTCTGACACATACAACAATTGATACCCAAAGAGAAATGTCAAAACGTGTGACATGGGCTTGGGCTTAGCTTTTTGGTAGGAGGCAGTGAAGAAACTACTTCTTTTTTTTGAAACTGCTTCTTAATGCTGGACTGTAATCAGTGTCACATGGTGGCAAAACATTTGGTAAAGTTACTACTCATACAGATGTGAGAACAAGATAATGTACCTCATAAATTTGGCTCTAGAAATATAGTTAAAAAGCACCTTTAGTAGTGTACATTGGTTGATGTTGGGTACATGTGATAAGGTACTATATGAAATAAACAAGATAAAGAAAGAATGAGTCAGCTTGCAAGTAGGAATGAATGGAAATGGAGTCTGTGAATCCAAAGTCCTGCAGCACAAAACAAGCAACTTTACCTCTACTCCACCTGGTAAAGTAGAAAACTGAGAAGACTTTGAGTTGTAAGAGCTGATTAACTGTCAGCCTAGTTGCGACAATACAATTAACATATACAGCTATTTAAATTCTGAACAAATTAAAATGTTTTAGAGAAGTCCATCTGAGGGAGTGGCACCCTAATCATTTCAAACAAAGGACAAAATAATTCAAAGGTGTGGCTTTTCCATCAAAGCTTATTTTTTAACCTAAGATGCCAATAATTAAGCTGAAAATATGGTAAAGCAAAGAAATACAGTAATTTTAAGAAATATGGCTAAAAAGCACAGTGAATGTGCCTATCGGCACTTGATAACTGATTAAAATACAGTAGATAAAAGCTTACTAAGCTTTTTTCCCTATGGATTTTATCAAAAGTGGAAAACCTATAGCTAAGATAATTCTTAGTAAAAAAAAACAAGGCCAGGGGCATTAGCCTACCAGACTTTAGGCTGTCCTACAAGGCCATAGTGATCAAAATAGCATGGTACTGGCACAAAAATAGAGACATAGACATCTGGAACCAAATAGAAAACCATGAGATGAAACTAAAATCTTATAGCCACCTGATATTTGATAAACCAAACAAGAACATTCACTGGGGGAAAGAATCCCTATTCAATAAATAGTGCTAAGAGAACTGGATATCCACATATAAAAGATTGAAACTGGACCCACACCTTTCTCCACTCACAAAAATTGATTTAAGAGGGGTAAAAGATCTAAACATAAGGCATGAAACAATAAAAATCCTCAAAGAAAGTGTGGGGAAAACACTTTAAGGTATAGGCCTGGGGAAAGAATTTATAAAGAAGACTCCAGTAGCAATTGCAACAAGAACAACAAATTAATAAATGGGATTTAATTAAACTGAATAGCTTCTGTACAGCTTAGGAGACAACACTTAAAGCAAATATACAACCATCAGAATGAGAAAAGATATTTGCATATTATGAATCAGACAAAAGCTTGATAACTAGAATCTGCAGAGAACTCAAATCAAGCAACAAAAAAAGAGCCAACAATCCCTTATATCAATGGACAAGTGAGATGACTAGAACCTTCTCTAAAGAAAACAGATGAATGGCTAATAAGCATATGAAAAAATGCTCATCATCCCTAATTATCAGAGAAATGTAAATCAAAACCACCCTGAGATATCACCTAACCCCAATGAGAATGGCCCACATCACAAAGACTCAAAGCTACAGATGCTGGTGTGGTTGTGGAGAGAAGGGAATATTTATACATTGCTGGTGGGGCTGCAAACTAATACAACCCTTTTGGGAGGAGGTATGGAGAATCCTCAAAGAACTCAAACTAGACCTCCCATTTGATCCTGCAATCTGATTACTGGGCATCTACCCGAAAGAAAAACCATCATTTTATCATAAAGACATTTGCACTAGACTATTTTTCGCAGCTCAATTTACAATTGCCAAATTGTGGAAACAACCTAAATGCCCACCAATCCAGGAATGGATTAATAAGCTGTGATACATGTATACCATGGAATACTATACATCCACTAAAAAGGATGGTGACTATACATCTTTTGTATTAACCTGGATGGAATTGAAATATATTCTTCTTAGTAAAGCATCACAAGAATGGAGAATCAAGAACCCAGTGTACTCAATTCTGATATGAGGACAACTGATGCTAGTACATGGTGGGGGGAGAGGGATTGGGGGAGCAGAGGGAGGGGGTGGGGGGCATGGTGTGTGACACACCTTTTGGGGGTGGGACACTATTATTAGAGTGACTTTACTCAGCAAATGCAAGCAGTGTAAACTGGCTCTTTGTACCCTCAATGATTCCCCAACAATTAAAAAAACAAGTGGAAAACCACTGCTTACTGCTATTGACAAAGGATTATGGATTCATATAACACTGAATAAATCTGATTTATCTGCAATTCATACTTTCAACATCATTCATCTTTAACTTCCAAGAATATTTGTGATACAAAGCTTCATTTGTTTTTTCTTTTTCTGAGGGGGGTTATTACTATTTTTATATTGTTGGCAATTCATTGAGGGTACAAAGAACCAGGTTAAACTGCTTGTGTTTGTTAAGTAAACAAGGCTTTATGATTAAAGATTTTCTATTGATGGTATTAGTGTATTGCATTTGTAGGTATTTTTTAACAGAGGGAAAATAATGATATGAATATATTCTTCACATTGCAAAATTTATAAATAAGTTTCCAATTGGATCAAAGACTTTTTAAGAAGCAGATAAAATATACATGTTGAATATTTTTTCTACACATGTCAATAATAACTACCGCAATACTTTAACAGTATTCAATGAACATACACTGCCTATAATGACTATATAATTTTTAACAATATAAAAACTATATTCAACTGGAAGGCTTAATTTCTAGATGTAATTTATATGTTTTCCTACTTTATCTTTTTTTATATATTTATTTTTTTTATTTTTACACATACATGTATTTATTAGGTTTCCACTTTTTTCCTTCACAGAATTAAAAAGGCTTAATATTTAATAAAAATAACAGTGTTTAAGATAAGGACTAGAAACAAAAACCTCAAAAAGAAGGAAAGAAGATAAATAAATTCAGAAAAGAAATCAGATGATACTGCTTGGAAATATTAAGCAATATTAATAATAACAATGCAAAGAAAGTAACATTCAAATTGTGAAATAAGAATATGTCTATTATAGAATACTTTAACTCTGAGGCTCACTATGGAGTCATCAATTAACTTATTTTTTTTTCAAAGTCTTAAAAAATAGACAACTTTTATAAATAAAAGTAAAAGACAATTTCAAAAAACAGATCATGCCAAATCTTATAGACAATAGAAAAAGAAGAAATATTTCAAAGCCATTCTACTTAATCAGGATACACCTGATATTAAAATTAGAGAAAATATATTGTTATAAAGGGAAATTACAAACATTCAGTTTTGACCAAAGTGCATTACTTAAACATTAATTTTTAATTCAACTTGTTAATATGTTGTTTTGGATATTGCATCCTCATTTATAAGTGAAATATGTTTGGAATTTTCTGTTTTTATTCCTGTGCTTCATTTTTACAGTTCAGAAAAAAGCCTTGTAACTAAATCATTGATTTCAAGTTATACAGCTTATATTAGAAACAGTTTAAAAGGTATTGTGATCACTCAATTTTGATGCAGGACTGTAGATCATTTGGGCTAGTACCGAGTGACATTTGCTTGTTTCACACAGTACCTAAAGTGAACCAACTGAAAACATTGCTCATATGACATCACCACCCTACCTGTTGCATGGCAGTGAAAGCCCACTGTAATTAGAATCAAACTCAAACTCCCAGCCAGGACAAAGTCCCCATATCTTCTGCCTTGCTCCCCACCTCCCCCATATACTCTTCACTTTGCTCTCTGTCCCCATCTGTCTATCCTGGATCTTTTGCGTGGAATAATACTTTCTCTGCAATTTCTCTCTCATAATTAAATGTTACTTCCTCAAAGAGGTCACCTCTGATAATACCCACTCACCCATTTTCTTCTATTTTATTATCTCCATAACATTTATCAATATCAGATACTATCTTGAGTATTGGTTTACCTGAGTGCCTGTTCACTGTCATCCTCTGTTGCCCCATCTGTCCTCTGAAAAAGGTGTTATCTGTTTTGTTCATCGAGGTATCACCAATGCCTTGAGTGCCTGACAAATACTAGGCACAAAATTAGTGTGCACAGTAAAATATTCAATTACTTAGTGCCTAGTACATAACTGGCCCCGAATGAGAGTGAATATTAATAATAATAATAGTAAAAAAGAAAGTAACAGAGTGAATGAGAGTGAAGCAATCATCCCTATAGATTCTGCTAAGAAGAATTACGGTAGATGTACCACAATTTATTAATCCATTAGTGGATCAATGGGCACTTGGGCTTCTTCCACAACTTAGCAATTAGGAATTGGGCTTCAGTAAACATTCTGGTACAGATATCTTTATTGTGATGTGATTTTTGGTCTTCTGGATATATATCTTGTAAAGGAATTATAGGACTATAATCTATTATAGGTCTATTTTTAGATCTCTAAGTATTCTCCATCGGCCTACAATTTCTTGACTGTCAGTGATGTGAAAGCCATACATATTCAACAAAACCTGTACTTTGAATTTTGATCTTTTCCCAGGCCAGCAATCCAGCCTTATGCAGTAAGATCCTTACTTGTGATACTAGACAGTGGCAGGGAGCTGAATTCTCAGCCATGGAATCATGAGAGCAAACAACTGATCCTCTGCTCTAGGATACAGCATTCAATAAATTACATCAGATATTTATGACAAAGTAGGCTTTGTCATAATTTCGCCCAATCTTAAGCTAACATAAATGATCTGAGCATGTTTAAGGTACACTAGACTAAGCACCAATGTTCATTTCGTAGTTGGGTGTGAAAGGGCAGGTAGTGAGAATAAGATAGGTCACTTAGGGGAGGGCTCACGTGATACATGTGGTCTAGTCCATTGAGATGTGACCTTGACCTCACATCTCCCATTCTTGTTATTTTGTAAATTCAGCTTTAACCTGAAGGTGTACTTAAGAGATTAACTTTTGAATGGGAATATTGTCGTATGGGTCATGGGTTATGTCAATTATTGTTTATTATGAGTCATTACTGTTAGTGAAGATAAGCGTTAATTACTGTTGTTTAAGATAAGGGTTAGTAGGTTCTTGCTTTTAACTTTTATGTATAAAACTGTGGTTTTGGAAATGGAAGAACAGAACAGTCATGGAGAGACTACTCTCACTGTTTGTCCAGAATTGCTGACCTTGTAATCATAAGGGTTGGTGGACATAGCCCATTCTCTGCATATTGGAGGACAGTGATGGGCAGCCAGACCCTCTCTATCCAGTAGCAGGTGTTTTAAATGCATTTCAACTGTCAATATTTTCTGGGGGGTTTTTTGTTTTGTTTTGTTTTGTTTTGAGACAGAGCCTCAAGCTGTCACTCTGGGTAGAGTGCCGTGGCATCACAGCTTACAGCAATTCCTGGGCTCAAGCGAGTCTCCTGCCTCTGCCTCCCAAGTAGCTGGGACTACAGGCGCCCGCCACAATGCCTGGCC
>CAUYRH010122809.1:0-48641 GCA_963574655.1 Perodicticus potto | reverse complement strand
ATGTTGACAAGTTGAATTAAAAATTAATGTTTAAGTAATGTACTTCAAATGTAATGTACTTTCAAGTAATGTACTTAAAAAGTAAGATTTTTAACAATTATGTTAAGGATAAAAGTGATTGGGAAACACTGGACAAGTAGTGTTGTTTTCTTAGACATTTTTCTTGGCAAAGTCAAGGTGAGGTATTGGGCGTTTAGAGAGGAGCAGGCACAATCCTGGATCCCCTGGACCATCCTACTTAACCCTCTCAAGATTCCCCTGAGAAAGAAGTCTTACCACCACTTCAGGGTGGAGATTCTGAGGCTCAGAGAAGTCGAGTCCCATAGCCTTGTCTGAATCCAGTCCAAGTTCTTCCTTTCACACACTTACTCTATGCCCTTTGAGAGGTGGAAGGGGCAGCCTCCTGACTGCCAGAGTTCTCACAATGCAACATTTCTAGAGTTGGGCTAAACATTTTGTTTTATTCACTTAGATGATGCACATTTTCAGGAAACACCATGAATATTGCATAAAAAAAAGCTAAGTGTATTTTCTTTTGTTTAAAACAAAGAGGCCATATTAGCATTTTTC
Organism: Perodicticus potto; assembly: GCA_963574655.1. Classification (NCBI taxonomy): domain Eukaryota; kingdom Metazoa; phylum Chordata; class Mammalia; order Primates; family Lorisidae; genus Perodicticus; species Perodicticus potto. The sequence goes on along the minus strand of CAUYRH010122809.1, from coordinate 48,071 downwards.
TTGCTATTTCCTAAATGATAACTTCAAACTTTCTTTTGACTCACAAGTGTAGGTCATCTGTGGTTGGCTGTCTTCATTGTCTGTCTCCGTAGAAGATGGAGGGTTCCAGGACTGGTAAAGTCCCTCTTATGATTGTGTTCCACCCCCAAGAGATGTGCCATACATGGAAAATTACGCATTTTAAAGTGTAGAATTCAGGGGCATTTAATATATTCACAAGGTTATACAACTACCACCTTATGTAGCTCCAAAACATTTTCAGCAGAAAGAAATCCTGTAGCCATTGAAATAAGATTCTTTAAGCCAACCTGGGCAAGTACGTATAATTTGGACAGCATTTGTCATAGGTGTTGGATTTCTATTTTGCTTTCTCGTCCCACTGACCCCTTACAACTTTCTGTTCAGGCTCGGCACCCATAGCACAGTGGTTATGGCGCCGGCCACATACACTGAGGCTGGAGGGTTTGAAACCAGCCTGGGCCAGCTAAACAACAATGACAACTGCAACAAAAAATAGCCGGGCATTGTGGTGGACACCTGCACTCCCAGCTACTTAGGAGGCTGAGGCAAGAGAATCACTTAAGTCCAAGAGTTGGAGGTTGCTGTGAGCTGTGACACAACAGCACTTTACCGAGGGCGATATAGTGAGACTCTGTCTCAAAAAAAGAAAAAGAACTTAATAACTTTATGTTCAAGCCAGTTTCAGGGAAGTGGGAGTCCATGCAGGACAGTGAGTTACATGGGAAAAACTCCTTCGGCCCAGGTAAGCTACCCTTCTGGAAAATTGCCAGATAATATAAATCTGTATAGAATATATTCTTCAAAAGAGAGAGGGGTAGGAAATGGGGGCAAATCATCATTGCTTAAAATGATCAAGGAAGGAATTTGGAGGAATTAAACTAAAAAAGAGAAATAGAATAGACAGGGAAAGAACAGCCCTACAATAGAGCCTGGCACATGGAAGGTACTCAATAAATATTTGTCGAATGATAAAATGAGCAAAAATAACCCTGACCAAATTAATGAAAACAACCCAGAATGAATGGCTGGATGGACGCATTGGAAATGAATGCAGGATGCAAGAAGAAGTGAGACCTTCAAGGGAGCAACTAGGCAAGCCACAAGGGGAGCACGGTGTGTCCCTGTGCTGTCATAGCTATTGGACCAACCTTAAAAACAAATAGGAAAGAGATGTAAAGAACATATCATTTCACATTTAAATATTTACAATGTAGGGGGAAAGATGGACTTTTTATAGATTTTGCTAGTTATCATATTTAAAGACTTGAGTTTATGAGATGACAAATTTGAAGGAAAAATATTTACTGAATTCCAGAACTTAAGGTTTTAACAAAAAGGCCGGAAGTAGAAGGGCATCTGTTATTACATAAATTGTTGTTTACAAGCTTGGATTGCACCTAGTGTGGTTGTAAATTTGCATCACCACTTCTTAGTCAGTCTTGGGGGATATTATTCCTAGTTTGTATTTCTTTATATGTTAAGTACATTTTCTCCCCTGTGACAATTAGTTGAAGTATGCTGTTAACTTAAATGTCTGTCTATCGAGTCAGGCCCTTGACCAGAAGAATGCATAATATAATACATACCACCATGTGACTATTAGTGTTATAACACTAACCAGTTAATTAAAGTACCGGCATATTTTGATCTTCACAATAATTAGTTTAATAGGATTTAGCAAGACTTAGATGTCATTCTATTCCAGGAGAGTAGATATTACTGCTGAATTAATATTCAAATTAGACATTTTCACTCAGAGAAATAAGCATATATGGCATATTTTTACCTCTGGCAAGAATATTCTATTACTTGCAAGAAGTCCCTATATTGTGAACAATTCTTGCCGATCCACAGGACTTAGCAAGCTTCCCAATGCACAGCAACAACTTTCTGTGTTCTTTCAAGCTCATACAGTATTTAGAAGCTTGTGTGTCATTATCCTGTTTGAAGGCACTGGATAACATTGTACTGGTCATCAAACTTGTCACTTGACAATAAACCTCTAACCATGTTTTACCATGCAGGTAAAACAATGGTTGTCATGGGGAAAGTGATGCCCAGAATCCTGAAATCTGTGTGGTTTAGGTATTGTTTGAAGCATGCCCCATATGTAAGAACAGATGACCAGCAGAGGAAATGGAAGACCAAAAAGAACTTAAAATACATTCACAAATTAAGTTATGGAGGTTAAATGATGAAGGTCTTCATTAGTTAGCTCTGTTTTAAGTCTTCCAACCAGACCCTAGCTTGGTCTTATAATGAATTTAGAAACAACAAATGCAATTATCAAATTCTCTTTAGTGGAAATCTGCCTTCTTAAATCACAATAGAAGTTTTATGGAACTATAATCTTGATACTGGGTCAGTCACATTAAACAGATAACAATTTTATCTAGTTTACAACCTAGGATTTTGAATAAAATTAAGAAAAAAGTCCACCCCCTCCAAAAAAAAAATCCAAATAAACTCTCTTGAACATGCACAGAGAGGCTCAACGCTTGTGGTTCAAGCAGCTAAGGCGCCAACCACATACACCAGAGCTGGTGAGTTTGAATCCAGCCCAGATCTACCAAACAACAATGAGAACTACAACCAAAAAATAGCCAGGTGTTGTGTCAGGTGCCTGTAGTCCCAGCTACTTGGGAGGCTGAGGCAAGAGAATCACTTAGGTTGCTGTGAGCTGTGATGCCATAGCACTCTAGCCAGGTGACAGCTTGAGTCTCTGTCTCAAAAAGAAACAAAAGGAAAAGAAAAAGAAAATGCACAGAGAAAGAAAGAAACTTCAGGCTTAGTGTCTGGGCTTCCATCTGATTAGATGTAAGTGGTATATTAATTAGTTGCAATGACCACTTAATTAGAGGTTGCACAGAGGCTGTTGTGATGGCTGTTGATAGGAAAGGCCTAACTTTCGATCTCGATCCTTTCGTTCTCAGTAGAAATTTCTTTGAAGCTTGGAAGAAGCTCAGTTTAGTCTCCTATATCAGAATTTGCTTCTATTCTTTCTGTTTCACTCCCCACCCCACCTCTCCATGCAATATAGAAAGGGAAGACTAGGGAAGAACCCTCTCTCGTCACTCGCCTTATACATCTCAAGCTACCCAGAGGACAAATCTCGCAGACTCCAAGAGCAAAACCAAGTTCAATGGATTAAGTAGTATTATGGAGGTAAAGAAATATAAGCCTTCGACTTTAAAGAAGTGAGTTATTTTCTCCCGAGAGCAGGCATGGTGTTCCTCCTCTCTGGTTCACAGTAGTTATTAGAGTCTCATCCCACTGGCATTGTGTGTGCTCACCCTGCTTTCTTTTCTGATGACAAGATTACCCAACAACAAACAAAGAAGATTTAGTTTCCAGCTGTCAATTTGTGCACAACTGTTACTAAAAGGGTAGTGTCTTCTCAAAAGAAAGGCAACCACATGGAGCTAGGCAGGATTGCTGTTAGGAAAAACGTTCCAAGAATGAATACTGTAAAATGATAGTACTGATTACTGAGGTAATGTTAAAAGGCATCAATAATTTTATTTCTGTGAAGTAGTTTAAAGTTCTCAAAGAACCAACAAAACTTTTTAAAATTAACCTAGATTGTGAACTCTTCTGCAGAGGCCTTTCCATAATGGTATTAAAAGCCTTTATTAAAATATGCACACTATTATTATAACTATGTTATGAATATGTTTATATATGTGTGTATACACAGTTGTGATTAAAGCTATAGATAAATAGATATATATATATATATACACGTATATACATACACACACATATAGGAAAGAACTTTAGGATGATATTCAAATGTGGAAATAGTCCTTGAATTAGAATGATAGGATTATAAATGAATAAATACATATATATTACTACTTTGATGTCATCATATTAAATTTTCAATTTAAAACAATTTTAATCCTTCTGTCATGAATGATTTGAGGTGGGTTCTGTCCTGAGGAGATGGGGAGAGAAGGGATGACATCTGGAAATCTTTTATTTTCCAGAAGCCAGCCAGGTGTGAAGGGAACTGGGCAGAATCCAACTGGCCACCTAGCTGGGAAGATCTCTCTCTCTCTCTCTGTCATTCATAAGGGTTCACTTACTAAATGCTAAGCACTTCACATACATTATCACATTTAATTCCACAACTTTATGAGATCACTACTGTTAATACCCTCATTTCACAGATGAGTAGATGAAATAAGCACCCCAAATCATACACCTAATACAAGCCAAAGCTTGAAGCGAGGACTCCCGACTCCGAGCCCTCTCCTCAGCCTAACCACCTTCTGTCATCAGGCCCATGCTTCCTTTTCCAGCCTCCTTTTAGATCCCTCTTCCCCGTATTTACATGATCCAGAGACACCAACACTTGCCTGGGTTTGGAAAGCCCTTCTGGGTCTTAGCAAAGCTGGATTCTTGACATCCAGAACATGCCCTTTACTGTCCGCTCAGGCTGGCCTTCCTGACCACGCCCTGTGAGGCAGTCCCCTTCCTCCCAAAGCTACTCTCTCCTCTTTAGCACTTAACACACTTGGTAAATCTTATTTATTTGCTTTTGTGTTGTCTGTCTCTTCCCTCAGGAATGCAAACCCTGTGAGGACACAGACCTGTTTGTGCCTCTGTGTTTCTAGCACCTGGCATGGGAGCTGACACACAGCGGTTAAGCAAATATTAGTACTAAATGTCCTTAACCACTAAGCCACAATATCTGGGGCAGGGACCCAGTGGCTTATTTCTTGCCCAAAAGATGATGTAGGTTCAAAAGATCTTATAAATAGCTCTTAAGTCTACTTTTCACCCACATTTAATTCAAACTTAAGGCACTTGGAGGACATTTGTACATTTACTCTCCCAGTTCTTCGCATACCTGGCTCCTTTCATCTTTCAATTTCAGCTCATATGGCATCTTCCTGACCGCTCTGGCTGGAGCCATCTCTCCATCCTCACCCTGCTTACCTGGTTCACAGCACTTGTCACACTCCTGTTAATTTGTTTCTTATTTTTTTTAACCTCTGCCCATTAGAATGCAGGACAGTCTTGTCTATACAGTTACCAGAATATTTCCCAACTGATAGTAAACATTCCATAAATATTTGTTGAATGAACTCATACACTGCCACTAATTTGTACACTCTTTTTAATTCTAATGATTTTAAAATGAATTTTTTTCCTAAATAGATGATCATCACCTGTCTTTTCTGAGAGTTAAACCTCATTATTTTTTCCTTCTTTATTGCATCAACTGGAACTACCAGTATAATGTTAGACAATACAGGTAATAGCAGGCATCTTTGCTTTGTTGTTATCTAAGGGGCTCCCCATTAATTATAACATTGGTATTGTCTAGGGTAGACATTCCTTATCACATCAAGGAATAATCCTTCAAATCCTATTTCAGATTTAGTTCAATTCAATTTAGTTCTAATAAAAAGGAATCTTGAAATTTCTCAAAGGACTTTTGGTAATACTCTTTTCTTCTTTTGACCTCATGATAAGACGAACTGTGTTAATATTTAAATATTCTTACATTTCTGGAATAAACTTCACTTAGCCATTTAATATATTTCTATCTATTTTCTGGCATTTTTCTTTGAATGTTACATCTATAATCAGAAGGGAAATTGCAGTGGTTTTTGGCTTATGTGTTTGTTTATTCACCTAATGCTTTTGGCTGCTATCAGGATAACAATAGATCCCTACAATGCCGTGTGAAATGGTTTACTTTTTTTCTGAGTTTTGGAACAGAGTCTTGGGTGTTTGTGCAACTCTCAGGGTCCACTGCTTCCTTCCTGGGGCACTGGTGTGAGACAAGGTGATTTTGTTTAGTTCCTGGATTCAGTCAGGCTTGTTTTTTATGTTTTGTTTTGTTAGTTTGGTTTGGTTTGGGTTATTATCAGGTAGATTTGAGGTCTGAATCTCAGATAGATTGAATTCTGACATGAAAGAGCAGGAGGTTTTAGTCCCCTTTACTCATATGACAAGTTGGGTTTCAGAATCATAGTCTTCAGCTATATGTCACATCAGGGTTCACCGACTATTTAAAACACTCTGAAGTCTTTATGAATCTTTCCTATTGGTTGCCTTACTTTGAGGGTTCATACCTCACTACACTGGGGAACTCTATTTAGCCATGTGAAGGGATATTATAGAAGACCATTCAATAATATGACACTTCTATTGAAATATATATGGAAAAGGGGGATAATATATAAGCATATAAATAAAAACATACAAAATGAAAACAGTTGCTAGATATAGATTATGGATATCTATTAATACTGTTTTACTCTTTTTCATACTTTTTCCTTTTTATACAATAAACATTACTAGAAGGAGCAAACATCCCATCAATTCTCTGTGACAGGGACTTCTACAACTTGAGTAGCTTTCAGCTTTTCTTCCTGGTTCTTACTTATTCCTTCTCGCGATAGTGGAGCAGTAAGTTATCTGTTGATAAGGGTATGAAATCCCTTCACTCATGTTTTTTGACTGGGTGGGAGCAATTCATTAGAAATCACGAAGCAGGGCTGGGGGCTGCTGCTCACACCTGTCATCTCAGCACTCTGGGGGCCAAGGCAGGTGGGTCACTTGAGCTCATGATTACCAGACCAGCCTGAGCTAGACCCCATCTCTAAAAAAAAAATAGCCGGGCATTGTGGCGGACACCTGTAGTCCCATCTACTAGGGAGGCTGAGGCAAGAGAATCACTTGAGCTGAAGAATTTGAGCTGTGAGTCTGTGATGCCATGGCACTCTATCCCAGGGAGACTCCGGCTCAAAAGAAAAAAGAAAAAAAAAACTGGGGGTAGCAAGAAGTCTCACAAGTGACTAAATTGATTGAAAACCATCTGTAGGTAAATTTTCCCTTTCACTGCAAGAAAATTTTATTGGGTGTATAAGTAAGGGTTCAGCCAGAGAAACACCCAGTTGGATATACATTAAGAGAACTATTACATGTAGCTGGCTTATGGAATTGTGGGGCCTGGTGAGGCAAGTCTGAAATAAGAAGGGCAAACCACAACTCCTAGGCACAGGTGAAATTCCTTAGGGAATCCTCATTCATTCTCTTAGGGCCTTTCAACCAATTGGATTAGGCTCTCTGGGTTATGTAAAATAATCTCCATTACTAAAGTCAACTGATTCTAGAATTAGTCATGCCTACAAAATTACTTCACAGTAACACCTGGATTAGTGTTTGAATAATTGGAGACTGAAGCCTAGCCAAGCTGACATAAAAAACTGATTGTCACAGTCCATCCATCTCATCTTGGCCCTCATACACATTTCCTCAAACCAAACAATTTCCAAATAAAAGCATTAACAAACTCATCCTCCCACCTAACATGCTACAACTCTATTGCACACCACCAAAATATGACTACCATTTCCCTGTAAGGTACAAAGTCCTATAATGGGTTAATAAACGGAACAGCATTCCATGGTATACATGGAATGGTATACATGGTATACTGTTCAGCCATAAAAAAGATGGCGAGTGTGCATTTTTTGTAACATCCCAGATGGACTTGGAGAACATCCTCCTGAGTGAAACATCACAGGCTGGAAAGACGATCAGCACATGTGTCCAGCACTCAACTGAAACTAATAGATTAACCCTGACAGGCTCACATGAGAGAAAAGCTCAGCTGGATTCAAGTAGGGGGATGGAGAAGGGGTTCAGTGGGCTCCCATCCCAGGGTACAATGCCTGGGGGCTCTATGGGTGAAGGACACAGCTTGTGTTTTAACCTCACAAAGGCAAACTATATAACCTAACTGTGTGTACCTTCATATTAGTTTAAAAAAAAAAACAAAGAAGAAGAAACAAGTCCACACCCCTCCTGTAACTAAAATACAGTACTATGATAAAGGTTAACACACAGTTGGTCCTCCATATCCATGGGCTCTGCATTTGCATATTCAACCAGTCACAGATCAAAATATTGGTAGTGGGGGACAATAAAAAAATAAAAATTTAGAAAAAATAGTACAACTATTTGCACAGCATTGCATTTATTGGGTATCATAAGTAATCTAGAGATGATATAAAGTATACAGGAGGACATCTGTTCCCCAGATCTAAGTCTCCTTCTGGTACAATGCTCTGGGGTCTAGAAAGGTCAGTGTGGCCCACTTGGCTACAGAACTATCCCATATCCTTGAATTAAACTTTTGTCAGTGATAAAGCTGAGATTTTTATCCCCCTCTATCTGACTCATGTGTCATATTTTTTCATTTTTCCTGGCCCCAACAAATAGGTATTACTTTTTGTTTTTGTTTTGATATAGAGTCTCACTCCATGGCCCTGGGTAGAGTGCTGTGGCATCTCACAGCAACGTCCAGCTTTTGGGCTCAAGAGATCCTTTTGCCTCAGTTTTTCTATTTTTAGTAGAGATGGGGTCTCTGCTCTTTCTCTGGCTGGTCTCCAACTCCTGAACTCAAGCAATCCACCTGCCTCCGGCTCCCAGAGTGCTAAGATTACAGGTGTGAGCCACCAAGCCCAGCCTGGTGTGAATTTTGTAACCAAAGAAAACGTTACTTTTTAAAATTTATTGAACGTTGACTATGCAGTTACCTTTTAAGTTAGTTTATGTGCATCATCATCTCACTGAGCTCTCACTTAAAAGTTTGGTTCTATTATGATCTTCATTTTAAATGTGTAAAAAAAGCTAAGGTTTAGGGATGTTAAGCTGCTGTTCTTCATGGAGTCTTTCTTCTGTGATTGTGGATATAGGACTGAAACCTCAGAGGCAACCAAAAAGGGACTTTTCTATCTAGATTTGTAAAGCTATTTGCTAGCAGTTACAACAGAATAGTGAAAACTGAAATGAGCAACTGTGCAAACTCCCCTCTCAGTTTCATGTCTCTTGTTTACTAACAAAGGCCCGTTACTGACATCTTATATTCAAGCTGACTTGTATTTATTTATTTGTTTAACTGAAAGCTACCACCCAAAGTCACCCATAATCTGCTGTTCAGAGAAAACCCATTTGGATCGTCCAGGGAGAAGAGTCAAAGCAAGACCAAAAAAACTCCTCTGTGAAGAGATTATCCCCAGTCCACAGAGTTGCTTCTCAGTGGCCTGCCGGGTTCATAGGTGACTTTAAATGGCAAAAATTCAAACTCTGAGTGATGTGATCAGCATTTCTCTTGTCTAACTGACCACTAAGGAGCAAACAAAATTAAGCCCTCTGTTGGGGATTTGGCCAACAAACTGGAAAAGACAGGAGATTTATGTGAGATTTCTACATATTATTGCTTTCTGTCTAGCTGTTACTATTAAAAACCAAACTGATGAGTATCTCTTTAGCTGAGCATCTGGGCAAGAGATTGCCAGGGTTACCAGACACTGTGATTGAAAAGAGCAGCTTGCAGCTGGCTGAATAAACCCATAAAACAAATCTTTGAAAATTATTTTTACTTTAAGAGCACTGTGTTTATAACCCCACAGAAATGATTCCATATGGTCTTTGGGGCAACCCCCAATGCCTTGTAAATATCTCCATATAAAACCCCAATATAAAAGTTTCTTTTTTTGCAGTTTTTGGCCGGGGCTGGGTTTGAACCTGCCACCTCCAGCATATAGGGCTGGCGCCCTACTCCTTTGAGCTACAGGTGCCGCCCATATAAAAGTTTCTTAATAGATTTCCCTGTTGTGCCACAGCCCAGGGCTGAAGGATACCTTGGTGCTGCTGTTTGATAGGGCTGGCCATTCAAAGTTCTGAACTCAGCTCTGCTCCCTGCCCTTCCTTTGCTATCTCAGGGTCTTGCCAATCATCTTTGGAAGATGACTTCCAAATCATCTTCCAAATCCCTGTTTCAATAATTCCAGTCCCACGATTTTCACTTGAGCTGGGTACCACCATGTGATGAATTGCAAGTACCTCAACCTCCTTATGTCTAAAATCAAACACTTGTTTATAATCCTTATGTTTCTCATACCATTAAACGTCATCCTTTTTTAGATACTTCTCTTAAGATCTTGCATCGTCTTTGAGACCTGTCTTTCTTAACCCACATGTCTAATGAGTTACCAGCCAGTATCTTTGGACTTCAACCTTCTTTTCTACTCTTACTCACATTGCCTTGGATTGGGTCCTCTTCCCTCTGCACCAATATTCGGACATAATGGTTTCCTAACACCATCTTCACTCTACTCTTCCTTATCTACTGCCATCAGGGTAATCTTCCCAACTGTTTGGTTTCCACTGTATTACTCCCAAACCTGTGCTGTTTCCTTGTTCCTTACACAATGAATTTTTTAGCATGTCATTCATAGTTAGATCTCAGCCTGATTTACTCTTTATGTGCCTCAAGCTCTGTCTCAGTTTCTAAAGGTCTAAGGAATCTTCTTCAAAATTGTTTTTGTAATCATCTACCTCATGAAATGCTAATACCACAGATATACCCTATATCTATGTACTGTTTGTATAGCTGTGCTTTCTACATAAAAGGGGGAGATTTTGCCCCTACTGAGAATGTATGCTTTAGCCAAAACAAATCACTTAGCAATCCTTATACGTCCCTGTAATGTCTAGTTCCCAGGTTTTTGCTGACTCCAACCATTAGAGGAGTTGAGGAAAAATGAAAAGATACACAGAATGTACTTCTGCTATTCCACACACTGTTCCTCTTGCTGAAAACAGACTCATACATCTCCTTCTACCACCCTCTGTTTCTTCCTGTTGAAATCTGACCCTTCATTTTCCAGCCATACCGTATTCTCTCTCCTGATTTACTTAGTTGGAAGCATTTATCTGTGCTCTCAAGAAACTTTCTTCTTTCCTCTATTATTCTCTTTTTGGTTATGTATTTTTCTGTTTACGTTCTCTTTCCCACTGGACTACCTAAAAATAAAAACTATGCTGTGCACAGTGTACAATGCCTTCATGTAATATGCACCAAAATATGTTGGTTGAAATCAATTCACTGTTATACTGGGAACAGGGTGAAAACCCATCAGTGCCCACATAAAGTCTTTATGTATGCTGAATAAATGAACACACTAGAAAAATCGGACACCATATACAAGACACACTTCTAAAACACAATCATTAACACAGATACTATTTATAAAGGAGTTTTTGTTTTTTTTTTGAGACAGAGCCTCAAGCTGTCACCCTGGATAGAGTGCTATGGCATCACAGCTCACAGCAACCTCCAATTCCTGGGCTCAAGCCAGTCTCTTGCCTCCACCTCCCAAGTAGCTGGGACTACAGGCGCCCGCCACAACGCCCAGCCATTTTTTGGTTGCAGCCGTCATTGTTGTTTGGCAGGCCTGGGCTGGATTCGAACCCTCCAGCTCAGGTGTACATGGCTGGCGCCTTAGCCTGTTGAGCCACAGGCGCCGAGCCTATAAAGGAGTTTTATGTGCTCTACAACATCAGTAAACAGAACTGGTTCCTGTTTCATACAAATAACAAACACACACCCACGGAAAGTTATTTGAATGGCTAGCTGCCTAAACCTGTCTTAAATAATGATGATCAAGATAGGTAGAGGGCCCAGAAACCAAAAGCAATTTTTGACATATTTTTATTACAGATACAAAATCTTTTCATTTGCCATGAAAAGAGAGGATACCCATGGAAGTATCATTTAAATGTTAGTAAGAAATAATTAAATTAAGCATGTAAGGAGCAGAAAAGTAAAGCTGACAAAGTTATTTTTGTGTAGAATGTGAACCAAAAAAAGTATGTTTACTGGAAAAAGACTTGATCATTTTTTAAATGTATGTATATGAAGGTCTTTGGAAATTTCTGTCATACTTCATTACATCGCGGAATACTTGACTTTCTAGGGAAAGCTATTTCTGTGGTTTCACAGGATTACCTTTTGCTTTAGTCAGAAGATTAGGTATTTGAAAGTGGCACTTACATTACTTCTCTGAAAGAGGTGATTAAGGCAATAATAAAATCTTACAGAAAACATCTAACAGGTGTTTTCTACCATCCTTTTACCCTGAACTGTGTTCTCCTAAAATAGCAGAGCTATTTGGTTTTTGCGTTGTTTTGTTTTGTTTTGTTGTTTCCTAAAGTCTGAGAATGACTTCTGTGGGATGGGGGAGTGTCTGAGGGATGGGAAGTTTGGCAAAAATTCATTTCCAAGGATACAGTGATTTCAGCCCTTCAGTCAGGTCTGTCCACAGATAGCTGTGTAATGAGTTTGTTTGGTTCTTCCCAGTCTTTCAAATAGGATAACTGTCCCGCCAGTTCTAAAGCTCCTACTTGCAATTCTATTTCCTATGGGTTCTTAATTATTGAAAGAGAGGATTAGTAATAAATCTCTTTATTTTTCACCCCTTCTACTAGTTAAGCTCAAGTCTGAGAGCAAACAGCAACAGCCAAAGCAAATACTTGGGTCCACCACTTAACGTCTCACTTAGAGACAGAATTATGTAGACTTGTTTGCTTAGCAATTCAGAAAGGGAGTCTCGGCGGAGGAAAGGGCGGGGGGAGGGCGGGGAGAGGGCGGGGAAAGGGAGGGCCCGCCTCCCGCGGAATGGGATTGGTTCTCTCTCTCCTTTTAGTCGCTCTCTTTGCTTCTCGGTTGGACAGGTTGAGAGAAACATGCCATTAAGGTGTTGTCAAATGAGCCGTGTAGGTGTGGGCCGTTCCCTAAGTTTTGTGGTTTTACATTTCCAAAGGGGCAGACTTATTTGACTGTGGGATCAAGTTCATGAAACTAGTCTTCTTTATCTTGAAAAATGCCATGGTAACAGGAGGCGCCCAGGAGCTCAAATGTAACTCCCACACCGTGAAGAAAATGACGAAAGTTCCTCAGGGCTTTGATTTCAGTTTCTTAAATGACGAAGAAGCCAGGAAGATCCTTCAGGTGCTGGAAAGAAATGAGGAGCTCCAGAGGGCAGAGAAGGACAGGATCAGGTACAGAGCAAATGCCTTTCCCTCTTCCCGAGGCGGGCAGGGCGTACGCGGGGGCGCGCGCAGCTTCTGCAGCCACCTGCTGGGGGAGCCTGCGGTGGGAAAGGGAGCCTGTGCCCAGGGCCTCTCCCGGGGGCTGGGCACGCGCGCCACGCCGGCCAGGCACGGTCGCGAGGCTGGGTCACGCCGGGTGCCGGCGCGTTCTTCTGTGCGTTTCTCCGCGAGTGGGTCCCGCAGGCTGTCCCGCCTTCGTCCGGGACTCAGGGGGGCGCTGGGCCGCGTGTGAGCCAAGGGCTGTGGGCGCCGCGGAGCGAAGCGGCGCTGCGCTCGGGTGTCCCTGGGCGGTTTCGGGGCCTGTGATGGGGCGGGGGCGCGGGCCGGAGGGAATCCCGGCTGCCGCCCCTGCGCGTTCACACGTGTCCGCCTGCGCCTAACGCGCTTTCCCCTCGGGCCCGGGGACGTCTGTCCACCCCATGCGGACACTCGGTGAGGCCCGGGACAGCTGCCACCTCACGGGCGGAGAAAAGTCCTCACCCTAAGGGCAGGTGCTCTAGGAACTTTGAGGCTAAAGCTTCAAACAGAGGCATGTGTGGGTGAATGGGACTTGGACACGTAAGACTGGCTGGAATGAGTGGGTCTCCTTGTGTGTGGTGCTGTGGGGAGGAAGTTTCTATGGAATTTCACCCTCGACCTCACTATACATTGCTGAAGGTTAGGGATTAGTTACCAAAAATGAAATCCAGAGACAGGGGTAGTGAGTTTTTCTGCTAGGGAAGTGTGGGGTAAGTCCCGGAGTGAATTATCAATCATGGAATAGACCTATCCGGGCCTTATTTAAGTGACTGTGGAAGGGAATCCAAGGACACACTCTCAGGCCACAATGTGTGGAATTAATTGGAATTTAGAAAGCCATTTTGTTTGTTATTAACTGTTTAGTGATGTGAGTTCCAGGTTCCCAATTATTTCCAGATAGCCCTGCCTGCCCGCCTCCTACCTCCAAAAATAAAAATGAAAAAATCCCTCAAGGACCGTCTTCAAATTGAAAAATCCTAGCTGATGTTTGCAGAAGGAATTAGAATATGCTGGTTCGTTCTTCTCCCCTAGACACGACTCTTTGGGGGAGGAACGGATATTTAAAGTCTGATGGTGTGGATTTCACACCCTTATACTCCGCCTTTAGAAAAATTGGCTTCATCATTCCCCCCAGTGTAAAAAGTGTGCCTTCTCGAGAACAGTATGTCCACACCCACATACAGCCACGTGCGTGTACCCACACATGCACCACACACAGGCACACCGACCCTGGGAAGGGGACTTCAGAAATGCCTGGAGTTTGACACATACATTCCAAAGGTGCTAAAAAACTGTTGTTTTCAGCGTAGGCTATTGGAGGTGTTTCGTGTCTCTGAAGTGGGTGGGACTTCTTCAGTGTCCCATTGCATATATATATTTGGGGAAATTGAGGAGAGAATTAGCAAATAAAAAGAGGGAGGAAGCTTCCACTTAGTATGTTAGTAGCTTGGCTTCTCAGAAAGTAAGGTCTTGGAAAAGTGATATAGCACCAGCGAGGTGGCTTATGCCTATAATCCCAGCACTCTGGGAGGCCGAGGTGGGCAGATCACTCGAACTCAGGAGTTCCAGAGCAGCCAGAGCAAGAGCGACACCCCGTCTCTAAAAATAGCCGAGCGTTGTGCTGGCACCTCTACTCCCAGCTACTCGGGAGACTGAGGCAAGAGGATCTCTTGAGCCCAGGAGTTTGAAGTTGCTGTGAGCTATGACTCCACTCTACCATGGGAGACAAAGTGAGGCTCTGTCTTAAAAGGGAAAAAAAAGAAAGAGTGATATAATTCATTTTAATTTTTATTCAAGGAAATTTTGACTTTTTACGTTTGACCGATGCTTGCTTTGTGCTTTCTCTATGGCAGCTCATGGTGGGCACTTCAGCTGACTTTAGAAGGACCAGGATCTACACAAAGATGGTAAAGCCTCCGATGTAGGCATCAGAGGGACATCAAAACACGTGTTCTGATTTCATGGCATTCATTTTCTGCTGAAGCAGCCACAGAAAAAGCCATAACACTAAGACAAAATCAATACTGTAATATTAAACTATTAAAAATATATTTAATTACCCAAGCAATTTGAAAAATTCCACCATTAAAATATAAAAATAATTTAAGGAAAGTAGATGCTTGAACCAAATGCCCACGGCAATGATTTCTAATAGTCCCCCCCACACACCTATCTCCACCCCGCCTTAATTCCTGGCTCCACTGTTAAATACCCACTGTCTGGAGTGTAGTCTATGTAGGATTGTTCCCCTTATCGCTTCAGGCTCACACGCATGGGTTTCAGTAGCAGATACTGAGGTGAAGAAAGGGCCTGAGATAACATGTTAACTTGGCTGCTGCTTCTGCTTATTTTCTTGATATGTGTGATCGTCATATTTTCCAAATCAAAAATTAGCATACATGACTTATAATTCAAGAGGATAATTTTTGGAGGCAGTTCATGACTTATAATTCAAGAGGATAATTTTTGGAGGTCTGTCTGAGATACTCTGGGAGGACTTTTTACCACAGTATGTTGAAAAATGGCTTCGAGGGCTGCGCCCGCTCCGTATACTGAGGGTGGCAGGTTCAAACCCGGCCCCAGCCAAACTGCAACAACAAAACAGCCGGGCGTTGTGGCGGGCGCCTGTAGTCCCATCCACTCAGGAGGCGGAGGCAAGAGAATCGCCTAAGCCCGAGAGCTGGAGATTGCTGTGACTCCACGGCTACAAAGTGAGACTCTGTCTCTAAAAAAAAAAAAAAGAAAAAAGAAAGAGAAAAATGGCCTCGAGATCTCTTAACTAGAATAATAAAGGACCAAATGGAGAAGTTCAGAAGGTTAGCTGGTTGGGGAACATATATATGGGGAAATATATATGACGACTTCATATATATATATATATATTTTTTTTTTTTTTTTTTTTTTTTTGAGACAGGCCTCAAGCTGTCGCCCTGGGTAGAGTGCTGTAGCGTCACAGCTCACAGCAACCTCCAACTCCTGGTTTAAGCGATTCTCTTGCCTCAGCCTCCCATGTAGCTGGGACTACAGGCACCTGCCACAACATCTGGCTACTTTTTGGTTGTAGTTGTCATTGTTTGGCAGGCCGGGGCTGGATTTGAACCCGCCAGCTCTGGTGTATGTTGCTGGCACCGTAGCCGCTTGAGCTACAGGTGCCTAGCTGATGAGTTCACTTTTATCTGTTATAGGTCTGAGGTATCTATAAGACAACTAAAAAGAAATCCAGGTATCCTATGGCTAGCAATAGATAAAACTACCGGGTAATATGGGGCCAGAGACATTCAGATAGGGTGTTAAAGCTTTGAGAATAATCTGGGTGCAGTGGCACATACCTATAATTGCTGAGGACACTGAGGTGGGAGGATTGCTTGAGCCCAGGAGTTTGAGTCCAGCCTAGGCAACATAATAAGACAACGCATTTCTAACAAAAATAAAAACAAATGAAAGAATGAAGCTGTGAGAGGAGGTGAGCTCACCATGCAGGTGACAGCAGAAATGCTTCTGTGCACAAAGAACTTTTCCTTGCTCTCCTCTTATCTGTACCAGACTTCTGAGGCTCCAGGTTACTGGGAAAGTGTTTGCATTAAATATAGTAATTAATGTATTTATATGTAGTTTATTCAAATTTTTAAGGAAACACCAAGATTCAAATTGATAAATAGGCAAAAGATAGAAATAACTCATTCATGCCAGAAGATAGCCAAACTGTAAACAAAGCAGATGGGAAAATATTCATCCTCAGAATAATACATGAAAATTGAATTAACAAGCCATGTTGCCCCTTTAAAGTAACAAAATACTATGGGTGAAGGTTGTAGTGAAATGGATAAATTCTGCATATTGTTAGTAGCATTGTTTAAGTTGACTACAAGACTTTTGATGAGCAATATGCAATACCTATAAAGGCATGCCTTCTCTATGCCCACTTGTCCAATTCTCAAACATTTCTCATTAGTAGGAGATTAGGTGGCCACACCAGCATTTATTAAGTGCTGCTTTTTTATATAATAAGAATTTATTGCAGTAATAATAATAGCTAACATTTATTGGGCCCTTACTGTATACTAGGCCCTGTACTAAATATGTTATACAGATTTAATTTATCCACCCAATAACTTCATTAGCACTTTAATTCCCATTTCACAGAGAAGGAAAAGATTTACAAAGGTTGAATATTTTGTCCAAGTTAAGTGGTAGGGCTAGAATTCAAATCCAGGTCTATCTCAAAACTATTTACACCCATAATAATTAAATAATCTTCATAACCATTCCTTGAGGTCACTGTTATTAATGGTTTTCTACAGAAGGGAAACTGAAGCTTATCAAATTTAAGGAACTTGCCCAAGTTCACATAGCTCTTAAGTGGCAGAGGTAGAATTTGAACTCAGATCTGGCTCCAAAACCTGAATTCTTTCCATAAACCATGGAACCTCTGTAAGTTGACCACCCAAGAGATCAGTCATAAACTGGTCAACATACAGAGCTGGTCAACATAAGGAACTAGGCCTACTCTACTGGTACGTACATATGGTGTATCTGGTCTATAAAAATATGTCAACTTGGCTCAGTGCCTGTAGCTCAGTGGCTAGGGTGCCGGCCACATATACTGGAGCTGGAATGCTCGAAGCCAGCCTGGGCCTGCCAAACGACAATGATAACTACAACCAAAAAATAGCCAGGCATTGTAGCAGGCACCTATAGTCCCAGCTACTCGGGAAGCTGAGGCAAGAGAATCTCTTAAGTGTAAGAGTTTGAGGTTGCTGTGAGCTGTGACGCTACGGCACTCTACTGAGGGCAACATAGTGAGACTGTCTCAAAAAAAAAAAAAGAAGAAAATAGGTCAACTTGAGGTGGTCGGTGTAGGGGGAGTGGTTAATGATGGAAGTTCTACTGTATGTGTTTATAAGTATGTATATATACACATCGTATCTATATACATATACACATATTTGTTTCTATGTAAACACAAATAAACATATATATATGTATATATACTGTATAATCTGAAAAGCATCTTACTTTTTTTCAGTCTTTGAAAAATCACAATTACACATCTCCCCTGACCCAAGCTCCACTGCTAGGTCTCATGAATGGAACTCCAAGAGTACTGAAAGATTATGTCATTTTGGTAGCTCACATATACATCAAAAAGGTTTATTTTTCCTATTGTGGAAAATATACACAATATAAAATGTTACAGTGCTTAGGGTAATCAAGTTTAAATACAGCATGCCTAGATTTAGACCATCTTTCCTCCATGCCAAGATTACAGCCCAGGAAATTTTCCAGAATTCAGTGTTTCCAATTGTGCCATGGAGCTGTGCCACGGTTCTGAAGGGGACTGTGGCTGGTGGAAGCTGCAGCGCCCTGCAGAGATTAAAAGCCAGATACACAAGCTCCTGTCTCTCCCAGACTTCCTGCCTTCCCTCTCCTCACCCAGCCTGTGAAATCTGCCTCCAGGTAAGAGATTGTTTCATGGGACATTGGATGTCTATAGAGTGGCTTTTACCATGAGCCAAACACTGTGCTTGGCCCAGAGAATACAGCAGGGGATAAAACAGATTCTGCCCTCAAATGGTTGCAGTCTATAAAAGTGGTTTGTTAGTAGTAGAACCTGTAAAATGAAGTGTTCATATAAATGTAGCTTACCCTTAAGCAGCCCTAGATGGCCTTTAAAAGGGACCATAAGAAAACAATACCTGAAGTCACAGGTTTGCCAAAAGGCTTGAGTGTTCTGCTATATTAACATCATTTGAGGTGTCTGCCCTTTCCAACAACAATTAGTTAATTCCTTTAAACTGAGGGGAGAACTTTCTCTCAGATACAGTCACTTGTTTACTTACTCCTGGGACTTGTCTCCATGGGCCAGTAACACACAGAACTACTCTTAGAATAATATAGTTCTCCATCTCAAAGCTGGGCAGCTGTTTTCTTTTGGAGCTTTGTGACATTATGTAACTCTTTTAGCTTTCTTTTTTTTTTTTTTGAGACAGAGCCTCCAACTGTCACCCTGGATAGAGTGCTATGACATCACAGCTCACAGCAACCTCCAATTCCTGGGCTCAAGCGAGTCTCCTGCCTCCTCCTCCCAAGTAGCTGGGACTACAGGCGCCTGCCACAACTCCCGGCCATTTTTTGGTTGCAGCCGTCGTTGTTTGGCGGGCCCAGGCTGGATTCGAACCCACCAGCTCAGGTGTACGTGGCTGGTGCCTTAGCCTGTTGAGCCACAGGCGCCGAGCCTCTTTTAGCTTTTAAACTCTTTTATTTTTGTTTGTTTTTATCCTTGTCCTAAATCTGACAACACTGGTATTTTTATCTTTTTCTTTCATTTTTAAATTTCAGGTTAAAGCGGCACTCCGTAGCTCAGTGGGTAGGGCGCCAGCCACATACACTGAGGCTGGCGGGTTCGAACCTGGCCCGGGCCAGCTAAAACAACAACGACAACTGTAACAACAACAACAAAAATAGCCGAGCGCCTGTAGTCCCAGCTACTTAGGAGGCTGAGGCAAGAGAATCATTTAAGCCTAAGAGTTTGAGGTTGCTATGAGCTGTGATGCCAGGGCACTCTACCCAGGGCGACAGCTTGAGACTGTGTCTCAAAAATAAGTAAATAAATAAACAAATAAATAAATTTCAGATTAATTTGAGAGTATAAAGAATTAGGTTACAATGTTTGCATTTGTTGTTGTAGTTCTGTCCCGCCCCCAGGAGGTGTGCCATATACCCGCCATTGTACCCAGTAAGTGGGAGCACACCAAACCCCTTCCTTTTTCCCCTTCTCCCCAGCCCTCCTTCCCACTCCCCCATCTTGAATTGAGTTTTTGTCTTGTGTGAATGTGTATTAGATGGTCTACTGGCTTTATATTAGATTAATATTGAGTACATTGGGTACTTCCATTTCCATTCTCGTGATACTTTACTAAGAAGAACGTTCTCCAACTCTACTCAGGTTAATACAAAAGATGTAAAGTCTTCATCTTTTTCATGGCTGAATAGTAGTCCATGGTATACATACACTTGTTAATCCGTTCCTGGGTTGGTGGGCATTTAGGTTGTTTCCGCATCCTGGCGATTGTAAATTGAACTGCAATAAACAATCTAGTTCAGGCTCGGCGCCTGCGGCTCAGTGGGCTAAGACGCCAGCCATGTACACCTGAGCCGGCGGGTTCGAATTCAGCCCGGGCCCGCCAAACAACAATGACAGCTGCAACTAAAAAATGGCTGGGCATTGTGGCGGGCGCCTGTAGTCCCAGCTACTTGGGAGGCGGAGGCAAGAGACTCGCTTCAGCCCAGGAATTGGAGGTTGCTGTGAGCTGTAATGCCAGGGCACTCTATCCAGGGTGACAGCTTGAGGCTCTGTCTCAAAAAAAAAAGAGTGAAATCTCAAAAAAACAAAACAAAACAAAACAAAACAATCTAGTTCAAATGTCCTTATGATGAAATGATTTTTTTTCATTCTGACTAGATTCCTAGTAATTGGATTGCGGGATCAAATGGAAGGTATATTTTGAGTGCTTTGAGGATTCTCCATACTTCTTTCCAAAGAAGCTGTATTAGTTTACAGCCCCATCAATAGCGTAAAAGTGTTCCCCTTTCTCCACATCTTCACCAGCATCTGCAGCTTTGAAACTTTGTGATGTGGACTGTTCTCATTGGGGTTAGGTGATATCCCGGGTGGTTTTGATTTGCATTTCTCCGATGATCAGGGACGATGAGCATTTTTTCATGTTTGTTAGCCATTTATCTGTCTTCTTCAGAGCAGGTTCTGTTCAAGTTTCTTGTCCAGTGACAGATGGGATTGTTTGCTCTTTTTTGTTGATGAATTTGAGTTCTCTGTAGAGTCTAGTTGTCAGCTGTTTGTCAGATTCACACCATACAAATATCTTTTCCCATTCTGAAGGTTGTCTATTTGCTGTAATTATTGTGTCCTTAGCTGTGGGGAAGGTTTTCAGCTTGATTAAGTCCCATTTGTTTATTTTCGTTGTTGTTGGGATTGCCACTGCAGTCTTCTTAATAAAATATTTTTATTTTTTGTATTTTATTATTTTTTTTTTTTGCAGTTTTTTGGCCGGGGTTGTGCCTGAACCCGCCACCTCTGGCATATGGGGCCAGTGCCCTACTCCTTTGAGCCACAGGTGCTGCCCAATAAAATATTTTTATCTTTTTCAAAAGCTAATAATCAGAACAACTGTAATAGTAGCTGACGTCTTTTGGGCACTTGCTTTATGCTCAGCTCCTCCGGTGTATTATCTCGATCAATTCTCCCTACAATTTGATGAGTTGAGGTATATTTTTATCTCCATTTTACGGAGGAAGCTTAGAGCGATAAGTAACAAGCTTGAGACAGTACTGCTGGGAATGTCAGATTTGGAAACTCCATCTGCACCTCCTCCCTGTACGGTACTTCCCCTGAAGTCCAAGACAGTGGCCACTGTAGCTTGTAACAGAACCAGGACTGAGATCTATTCACTTTAAAACTCTTGCTATTTCTACTGACAATGAAAATTTTAAAAACACACCACTCAAGATAGTCATTTTGCTCAACTAAAAGTTGGGTGTGTTATTACTGAGGAAAATGGCATGATGGATATTGGGGAACTACTAGTACTATCTGTCTATATAGAAAAAAGTGTCAGTAATCATTTATGTTAAAAAATGCATGTGTGTATTTTGTGAGGATATACATCAAACTGTCAAAATGTTTATCTCTGGGGAATGATATTTAAAGAGACTTTTACTCTTTTTTTTTTCTCACAGTTATGTTCTTTTTTTCTTAAAAACGCAATGATGACTATTTCTTTTGGTAAGAAATACAGAATGTTTTTATTTTTTCTCTTCATAAATGTGTTTTAGAATAACTTCTTTAAAAAAAAGAGGGTAGCTGTGTTTTCTGCCTTGTCATTTTCTTTTTTCTTTCTGTTTTTTTGAGACAGAGGCTCACTATGTCGCCCTTGGTAGAGTGCTGTGGCGTCATAGCTCACAGCAACCTTAAACTCTTGGGCTTAAGCGATTCTCTTGCCTCAGCCTCCCAAGTAGCTGGGACTACAGGTGCCTGCCACAATGACCGGCCATTTTTCTTGTTGCAGTTGCCATTGTTGTTTTTTAGCTGGCCTGGGCTGGGTTCGAACCTGCCAGCCTCAGTGTACATAACCACTGTGCTATGGGCTCCGAGTCTGCCCTTGTCATTTTCTTTATTATCTTCGCATGTACATGGGGAAATTGGTACATTAGCCTTGATTCCTTGTGATGAAGGATTATGTAGTACCCAATGCCTAGTTAAATGGAACTTAACTTACTGCCGTGTAGAGAACACAGAGATAGATCTGGGGAAACTAGGCAAAGGACTTAAAGAAGGTCCAATTAAGGCTAATCAGAAAATACTTTCCTTCCTCATTGGCACAGATGGTATTAAACCTAGAACCATAGGAGGGTGAGAGGGTGGTCAGGTTAAGGGGAGTAGGAAAATGTTTTCCTTCACTTCTGGCATTTTTGGTTCTTAAAACTGACAAGGTGGCTGAGAACCTTGGGGAGGCATTGGCTTTCACACACGTGGGTGGATTGTCTCCTTCACCTTCATTCAGGTCTGTTTATCTGCAGTTAGTTACCAGTACAAACTATGATATTTGAAATATTTGACATTGCCAATTGCCCTGTTAAAGGCTGTACTTTGGATATTAGCTTGGCTTACTGCAGGAGCCAGCTTCCTCATTCCACTGTGTGTTAGGCTTCCTAACGATGAAAGAGGAAATCAGAGGCTACAATGACCAAAATTCCTTGCTCCCAACCAAAGGTTTTTATGATTGGTCAAGTGATTTTTTTTTTATGTTGGTCAAGTTTGCCTTGGTTTCAACTTTAAAACAGCACACTTAACAGCAGATGAAGGAGTAAGGGGCTGAGGCTGAGAGTAACTTAGCCTAGCAACTGCTGTTTTCTGCATCACTGTAGTTTCATCTTTTGAAGAATGCTAAGTAATGAACTATAGAGATGATCCCTGAAAGTATGGTCTTAAGAATGTTGTATATATGGAAGCGTAGAGTGTATTAGCTTTTGAGAATGTTTTCTTTAGCTCAGCAAAATGCCTTTGAGATTCATGTAGGCTGTTGTATCAATAATTCGTTCCTTTATACTGCTGAGTAGTGTTTCATTGTATGAATGTTCCACAATTTGTTTACCCATTCACCTGCTAAAGGACATTTGCATTGTTTCCAGATTTTGGTGATATTGAATAGTGATGCTATAAAAATCCAGGTACATATTTTTGCATAAATCTTTTTACTAGGAGTGGAATTGCTGGACCATATATTAAATTCATAAGAAACTATCAAACTGTTTTCCTGTCTGTACCATTTGGCATTCCTACCGGCAGTATATGAGCGTTCCAATCTTTGCTTTAGTCATTTGGGCTGCTATAACAAAATGCCTTGGACTGGGTCACGGAAATCTGTTGCTTACAGTTCTGGAGCATGGGAAGTCCAAGATCAAGGCACCAGTAGATTCGGTGACTGGTGAAGGCCCATTTCTCATAGATGGAATTTCTATGTGTCCTCACATGGCAGAAGGGGCAAAAAGGCTTCCTCTGAGGCCTTTTCCATAAAGACACTAGATGGGGCATGGTGGCTTGTGTCTGTAATCCTAGCACTTTAGGAGGCTGAGCTGGGAGAATGGTTTGAGGCCAGGAGTTCCAAAGCAGCCTGAGCAATATATTGAGACCTCATGTCTACAAAAAATAGAAAAATTAGGTGTGGTGGCATGCACCTATAGTCCCAGCTGCTCAGGAGTCTGAGACAGGAGAATCACCTGAACCCAGGAGTTTGAGGTTGCTGTGAGCTATGATGATGCCACTGCACTCTAATCTGAGCAACAGCAAGACCCTGTCTCAAAAACTGAAAAAATAAGGGCACTAATCCCATTCCTAAGGGCAGAGCCCTCTTGATTTAATCACCTCCCAAAGGCCCCATCTCTTGATACTATCACCTTGAGAGTAAGAGTTCAGCATATGAACTTGGGGGAGGGACACATACTTTAGATAGTTACACAGTAGCATTTCAATCTTGCCAGCATTTGATATTTTCAATAATAGGTTTGTAGTGGTATCTCATCATGTCTTAATTTGCATTTCACTAATGACTAGTGACTGTGAACAACTTTCCATGTGCCTATTTGCGTTCCATATACACGCATTCACTTTGGTCAAGTATCTGTTAAAATCTTTTGTGTGTTTTTAATTGGATTATTTTCTTACTGTTGTATCTTTAGAATTCTTTATATATCCCGGGTATAAGCTGAATATAGGGTTTGCAAACATTTTCTCCCCATCTGTAGTTTGTCTTTTAATTCTCTTATAGTGGCTTTGCAGAGCAACATGTTTTCATTTTGATGAAATCCAATATATCTTTTTTTCTTTTATGAATCATGCTTTTGGTAGTATTTTAAGAACACTCTGCATAAACCTAGATTGCCAAAATTTTCTCCTATCATTTCTTTTTTAGTTTTATGTCTTACATCAATCCACTCTGAAATAATTTTTATGTAAAGTGTGAGGGTTAGATTGCAGCTTATTTTATTTTTGCCTGTGGATGCCTGATTATCCCGACACCATTTGTTGAAAGACTATATCCTTCACCAAGCTGCTTTTATGCCTTTCTAAAATAAATTTACTATATTTTTAGAGTCTATTTCTGGACTCTGTTATGTTCCATTGATTTGTATGTCTTTTCCATCACAAATCCTATGCCATCTTGATTACTATGGCTTTATCATAGATCTTAACATTAAGTAGTATGATTTCTACAATTTTATTCTTCTTTTTAAAAATTGCTTTTTTTTATAGTTACTTTGTTTTTCCACATCACTTTTTAAATTTTAGTTTGTAATTGCTCATTGCTAGTATAGAGAAAGATAATTGATTTTCGTGTATTGAGCTTATATCTTACCACTTAGCTAAATTCAGTTAATAGCTCTATGATGTTATTACATTTTGGGGGGGGGGGTTAGATTTTTTTCGGGTGAATTTTTTTTTTTTTTTTTTTTTTGGCCAGGGGTGGGTTTGAACCTGCCACCTCCGGCATATGGGGCCGGTGCCTTACTTCTTTGAGCCACAGGCGCCACCCTTTCGGGTGATTTTTTTATGTAGCCAATCATGTCATCTGCAAATTGGGACAGTTGTGTTTTTTAAATGTTTTTTAAAGATGGGATTTTTACCATGTTACCTAGACTGCTCTCTAACTCCTGGGCTTAAGCAGTCCTCCAGCCTTGGTTCTCAAAGCGTCAGGATTTCTGGCATGAGCTACTGTGGCCACACAAGACAGTTTTATTTTTTGCTTTCCAATATGTATGCCTTTTATTTCTTTTCCTTAATATTGACAAAGACCTCAAGCATGATGTTGAGTGGGAGTGTTAAAATTGTATATCCTTGCCTTGTTATTGAGCATTCAGTCTTTCACTATTAAGTATGATGTTATCTATAAGGTTTTTTGTAGATGCCTTTTCACAGGTTCCATT
Source organism: Perodicticus potto (assembly GCA_963574655.1). NCBI lineage: Eukaryota > Metazoa > Chordata > Mammalia > Primates > Lorisidae > Perodicticus > Perodicticus potto. The sequence continues at coordinate 22,613 of CAUYRH010122809.1, read as the reverse complement.
TCTTGCTTGCTAAGAGTTTTTATCAGATGTTGAAGATGTTGACTTCTATCAAATGCTTTTTCTGTATCAGTTAATATTACTGTGATTTTTCTTTAGATTGTGGATATAGTTATTTATAGTAATTGATTTTAAAATATTAAACCAGCTTTACACAGTTGCGGATTGAACCATGTCCTTTAAAAAAGACAATAGAGTTTTAATTCGCAGTACCCTGAAGTGTGATCTTATTTGGTAAAAGAGTCTTTATAGAGCTAATCAAGTTAAAAGGAGGTCATTAGAGTGAGCCCTATTCTGTTATGACTGAAGTCCTTCTTACAAAAGGAAACATTTGAACACAGACACCGATAGACCGGACTCACACTGCCTTGGAACATGGGAACTACCACACACCAAGGAGCTACCGCAAGCTGAGAGAAGCCTGGGACAGATTCTCCCCAGCACCTCCAGAGAGAGCATGGCCCCACCAACAGCTTGATCGTAGCCTCCAGAACTGGGAGACAGAACATTGCCGTTGTTCATGTCCCTCAGTTAATGGTACTTTATTAAGACAGCTGTAGAAAACCAGTACACTTAGGTTCTCAGGAAAATTCTACTTGATTGTGGTATATTGCTTTTTTAATGCTTTTTACTCCATTTGCTAATATGCCGTTGAGGATTTTTGCATCTGAGTTCATGAAGAATGCTGATAAAATAACGTTTTATTTTTTGGCATACTATCTTTGTCTGGTTTTAGTGTCAGGGTAACTCAGGAAGTGTTTTCTATTTTGTGGAAGAGATTGTGTACCATTGGTATTACTTCTTCCTGAAATGTTTGGTAAAATCCACCAATAAAACCATGTGAAACTGAAAGTTTCTTTTCTGAAAGACTGTTAACTACGAATTCAATTTCTTTAATAGACATAAGGCTATTTAGGCTATTTCATCACGGGTGAGTTTCAGAGTTTGTGGTTTTGAGAAATAGATCTATTTTATTGGGGTTGTCAGACTTAGGTGCATAAAGTTGTTTATGATACTCACTTTATTCACTTATTATCCTTTTCCTGTCTGAGGTTATATAGTTTATAGCTCCTCTTTCATTCCTAATATTGGTCATTCGTGCCTTTTTACTGTTTTTCTTTTTCAGTCTTGCTAACCATTTATCAATTTTACATAAAAGTAACCCCTCCAAATTAAAGACTCAGAGTCAACATTATTTTTGTGGTTGTATACTATTCTACTGTATATATTTTATAATTGAGTAACCATTCCAATATTTTTGCCATTTGACTTTTTTCTTCTATTAATATTTGTTTCTCTCTCTCTCTTTTTTTTCTTTTCAAAACAGAGTCTCACTTTGTTGCCCTTGGTAGAGTGCTGTGGCATCAAAGCTCACAGTAAACCTCAAAGTCTTGGGCTCAAACTATCCTTTTGCCTCAGCCTTCTAAGTATCGGACTACAGGTGCTGGCTACAACGCCCGGCTACTTTTAAAGTTGGGGTCTCACTCTTGCTCAGGCTAGTCTCGAATTCCTGAGCTCAAGTGATCCACCTGCCTTAGTCTTCCAGAGTATTAGGATTACAGGCATGAGCCACTGTGCCTGGCCTAATATTTGTTTCTTACTGTTGTGTTAAAAACACTCAGGAAACATTTTTTTCTTCCATCCTTAATTAAATTGTCTGGAGGGCAAATTCCAAAACATAGACTCATTAGTTAAATAGTATATTTTCTAAATTCTTGTTACATGTTACCGAATTGCCTTCCAAAAATGTTCTACCAAATTGACTAGTAGTGTGGGAAAGCCCCTATTTTATCATATCTTTTCCAACCTGGACAGTGTTATTATTTTTATTTTTTTGAGACAGAGTCTCAAGATGTCACCCTGGGTAGAGTGCTGTGGCGTCATAGCTCACAGCAACCTCCAACTTGGGCTCAAGTGATCTTGCCTCAGTTTTTCTAATTTTTTTTGTTTGTTTTTTTTTTGAGGCAGTCTCACCATGTCGCCCTTAGTAGTGTGGTGTCATAGCTCACAGCAACCTCAAACTCTTGGGCTTAAGCGATTCTCTTGCCTCAGCCTCCCAAGTAGCTGAGACTACAGGTGCCTACAACAACGCCTGGCTATTTTTTGGTTGTAGTTGTCATTGCTGTTTGGCAGGCTTGGGCTGTATTTGAACCCACTAGCTCTGGTGTATGTGGCTGGCGCCCTAGCCGCTGAGCTACAGGCACTGAGCCAGTGTTATTATTTTTAAAAAATCTGTGCTGACTTTGCAAGAAAAAATTGTGTACTTGATCAAATTCCTAATGGTGTGGTTATAGTGCACTTAAACTTTTTAAAAGTCAAGATGGTTTATAATGCAAGATGGCTACAACTGCTCCAGACATCACATCCATGTTTAAGGCAGAAAGAAGGTGGAAACAATGGAATCTGCTACTACAACTTTTGGGTATATATCCAAGAACAGAAGTATGCCTTTTATAATAGAATTAAAAGCTTTTGCAGATGTTTTCCCAGCATGTCTCCTTTATGTTTCGTTGATCAGAACAAAGGCATATGCCCACCCTTAGCTCCAAGGAAATTGAGAAAGTAAGAAACAGGATTGAGATATTAGACATAGACTAATCATGGTCCATCTCCTGGGACTGAACACACACTGTTCACAATAAATCAGAAAGGAGGGAGCGGAGGAGAATACCTTCCAGAATGTAACCAACACTGACACGGTCTTGGTGTGTTTTTTAATTGACTTGTATATTTTACTATACATTAAGAGAACTGACTTTTGTCCTACTTATCATAAATGTATTTCCCAGGTTTTAGTTTACATTTACCTTCTGTTTGTCTGAAAATAGAGATTTTATTTTCATTTTTATGTAGCAAAATATACCAAGTTTTAAAAAAATTTCCTTTTGTTTTTAAGACAACATTCTTCTCTTCCAGAGAGTAGATCAATATTTACTTCTAGTTTTAAAGATCATTTTTAAAACTAAATTTTATTTCTTAAGATAGGATAATTGTGTTAATTATTTTTTCCAAATAGCTGGCAAGTTGTCCTGGTACCAATTGTTTCCATTCCTTTTAAGGCCCATGATATACTTTTTTAATTTAATTTTTCATGATAATTTTTTTATGGAAAAAAATCTGTGGAGCAACCAAATAATAACAACAAAGAGTTGATGAGGCATCAGCGTCCATGAAATCTAAGAAGGAAATTATGGGGAAAGGTTTATGTACAGTGAAGTGTGATTGTTTTTATTACCTGTAACAGCATACATAGTTAATGAATTCTTTTCTTTTTGAGACAGAGTCTTACTTTGGCATCCTTGGTAGAGTGCTGTGGTGTCACAGCTCACAGCAACCTCTAACTCTTGGGCTTAAGCAATTCTCTTGCCTCAGCCTCCCAAATAGCTGGGACTACAGGTGCCCACCACAATGCCTGGCTATTTTAGAGACAGGGTCTTGCTCTAGCTCAAACTCATGAGTTCAGGCGATACACGTTCCTCGACCTCCCAGACTGCAAGGATTACAGGCATGAGCTACCCTTCCCAGCCAATGAATCCTTTTTGAGTTTCTTTCCTCTTCCCATTTTCTGTGCAAATGACACACTCAACTGAGGTAAGTCAGTCATGTGGAGGTGTCCATCAAGTGGCCCAGTTGTCTTTTAATCTGGTTAGTTTGTAGATCAAACCAATGCCCTGGTAGGGTGGTATAAGTTTTTAACTTGTAACAAAATTAATTTGGTTTAAAAATTACTTAATCAGGCTCAGCGCCTATGGCTCAACAGGCTAAGGCACCAGCCATGTACACCTGAGCTGGTGGGTTCGAATCCAGCCCGGGCCTGCCAAACAACAGTGAGGGCTGCAACCAAAAAAAATGGCCGGATGTTGTGGTGGGCGCCTGTAGTCCCAGCTACTTGGGAGGCAGAGGCAAGAGATTCGCTTCAGCCCAGGAATTGGAGGTTGCTGTGAGCTGTGATGCCACGGCACTCTATCTAGGGTGACAGCTTGAGGCTCTGTCTCAAAAAAAAAAAAATTACTTAATCACAAGAATAAAGGAATAGCAGAATTACTAGGCAAACAAAATAAAAACCTCACATGTTATAAATGTAATGTTTTTCCAGTCTCAGGGAAGCTGGTAAAACTCTTTAGTAGATGAGTCAGGCTCCAATCAGGAAAACAAAAGCTACTCAGTGTTTAAAACAGAATGTAGGGAGGTGAAATGGTTACCAGAGGTAAAAGAAAGCAGAAAGCCAACCAGGGGACAGTGAGGCAATTGGGGACAGAGGCTGGCAGCAGTAGGAAGCCTTGCGAGGGCCAGCAGATGAGTGGGTCTCCTGCGGACTGCAGGGGGCTGGGGGCTCTGATTTATAGCATAGGCTAATTTAAAGCTAGCAAGAGTTTAACAACCAGCTTGCAAAATTGCTGAATGTTTAACAATCTGCTCTTGTGTGCCAGTACAAAGAGCCAGCTGCAGCAGCACACTGCCGCTAGAGTGAAAAGGGCAGCAGGTGGTGTTATCTAAGCTCACAGGTTAGGCTCCCCCCAAATAAACCAGAACCACAATAAGTATCACTGGGGATTCGGAGATGTAGGAGAAATGGTCATTTCCAGAATCCTGCCATGGGGCAGAGGGAGGGGGAGAAATGACTCAGACCTTTCCCCTTCCCTTTAATCTCCTGCCAGAGATTAATCTTTCTGGCCAAGTCCACGGGGAAGCCAGCACAGCAGGGGAAGAGCAATCGCCTGTCCTCTTCTTTTCTCTTGCACCCCATGTGATGTCCTCCATCATCCTTCAGATTCTGCAATTTCCCACTGCCCCCATTGCTTCCCTGCCTGAAGGCGCTCGTGAATTTCCCCCGTGATCCTGCACTGTCGTTCCTGTCCGTGCTTTGCTCTTTGAGAGCTCCTCTCTCTCTTGTCATGCCTTTGGGCACCACGTGTTTCCCTGTCATGCTCTGCGCTGTGCCTCTCTCTGCCCTGCTCCCAGAAAGGAACCAGGATCGGGTTCTGTCACGTGTGCGTGAATCAGGGCCTGCGGGTGGGCGGGAAGGAACTCTCACTCAGGGCACATTATGTGGACGGGGGCTTTGTGGAAAGGTTAAACGTACTGAAACTGGAATTTGAAGGATTTGAGGGACCAGGCTGCGTCTGGGCGCAGCTACTCACTCTGCTCCCCTCTCCTCCTCCTGGGAAGCCTTTCATCTGCTCACCACATGCTGCGTCCTTCGGCTGGCTGATTGTTCCTGGTCCTGATTCCCTGGACATCACACCCGGTCATCTGATGTGTCTCTAGCCCCCTGTGGATGGGCTCCCCTGTAGCCAGGCTTCTTCTCCCGGCTCCTGGGGGGAAGCTTTCTGCTGGACTTTCTTTTTATTTTATTTTATTTGTTTTTTAGAGACAGAGTCTCACTTTATCACCCTCGGTAGAGTGCTGTGGAGTCACAGCTCACAGCAACCTCCAACTCATGGGCTTAGGCGATTCTCCTGCCTCAGCCTGCCGAGTAGCTGGGACTACAGGCACCCGCCACAATGCCCGGCTATTTTTTGATGCTGTTTGGCCGGGCCGGGTTTGAACCCGCCACCTTCGGTATATGGGGCCGGCTCCCTACTCGCTGAGCCACAGGCACCGCCCTCTGCTGGGCTTTCTAAGCAGAGGCTATAGACCATGCAGTTCAGCTAGTGATGCAGTGTCCATGTGGCAGGCACTGACAGTCACCTGTCCAGGAGGGGGTCGTGCACCTGTTTTCTTCGTTCTGACTCTGCTTCTCCTCTCTGCGTGCCCACCCATGCTGATGACACATCTGATGTGCCTGCCTGGCATCTATGGTGACAGGTCTTAGGCCACAGGCTCTGCTAAGATAGGGATTCTCAGCCCCGGCTGGAATTACAACCACCTGAGGAATTCTCAAAACTACCAGTGCCAGGCACCACCCTTAAGCCATTAATTGTTCTGAGACCAGGTTGGCATGAGTATTTTTTAGAGCTCCCCCTATAACTTTAATGTGTACTAAGAGGTTCCATCCTGGCTGCCTGGGCCCTGGGGTCACTCATCTACCTGTCATATCCTTCCTACATTTCATTCCTTCGCATGAGCTGAGAGACTGTGTCTCTATGGAAACCCTGTGATTTGGGAGAAGAAAGCCTGGGATCTTAGCAAAAGACAATGAAAGGGACACAAACATAAACTCAGTAAACTGTTTCTAGTACTTTTCCACTTTAAAATTGCTTGGCAGGATCAAAGGGACCTTCAGCCCTCAGAGCTAATCAGGCAACTGGAAGAATCACTTCTTACTTTTCGTTGTTTTCTTGTTTTTTACTGCCAACTTAATGTGGGTCATATATAAACACAAATGCCTTCATATCCACAAGCTGATTAGATCCTTAATGTGGGTCATATATAAACACAAATGCCTTCATATCCACAAGCTGCTTGTGACCTGGGTTCCTCGACCCCTATAGTCATAAGGCTTTCATATCGGCTGCTGGGTGGTTACATTCAATGCCCATCTGAACAATTGCCGCCATGTGGTTTATATGTAGTGCTTTTCTAACATGCCATCAAGGCACATAAAAGTGACTTTCAGGACTGTGTGTAATGGAGGGCAGGTCTAAGCTGCTGGTTTAACTACTGCAAGGCACTTGAGCTTGTACTTTGAAGCTCTCCCTTCTGCATTATCCAGAGACCAAGTCAAGTGGGAGATCTGCTTGCTGAAAGCAGTCCCCTGAGTGGTGGCTGTCAGGCCGGCGGGGGTGTTCTCATAGTGGTCCTCTCCGGGTGGGGTCTTTGAGACTCGGAACATCCACCTTTCTGATCTGCTTCTCAGTGCCTCTTCCTCTTTAAGGATGTCATTTTCTTCCCTCTTCTCCGAAACCCCCTGCTTCACCCCACCAAAACTTGTTCTTAGCTGTCAATTATGGGGTAGCACTGGTTCTACAGAAGGCAGCTGGGAAGCTGATAAATTAGGTCATGTCTATCCACGGCTGTTTAATTGCTTTGCCACTGCCATCCAGGCAAAAGTCTTTCAAAGGTTTATGAGTAACACACTCCCTCCAGGGTAGCTGTCTCCACCTTCAAAGCCACACCAGGCCCCACCCTCGGCGAGCTCTGCCCAGCTCCTTGTGGGCCCAGTTCTGCTGAGCTCTTGCTCCAGCTCCTTTCTTGGCGTTCTTTTCACTTTCCCCCCCTGTGTCAACTTAGAACCTTGTTCTGGGCCTCCCACAGCCTTAAGAAGAGTTCGCAGAAACAAAACAATACATAAAATTTTTTTAAAAATTTGCATGTGTTTGAAAAACAATTCATCAATATTGTAAATGCCGTAATTTCCAAACAGTGTTCTCCAACAATCGTTTTATCATTGAAGTGATGGGAATGCTTGCCTGAGCTGCGTCTCTGAGGAGCTGTAGGTCCTCCCAGGGGCAGCCTCCTGACTGGAAGGTTCTCCAGGGCCTGGGTTGTTGGGAGGGAGGCCGGGTCCTGGCTACTCTTTTGGCTTGAATCTTCTTTCCTCCTGAGAGACAGCTTGTCATCAGGAGTTTTGTATTTTAGGTCAGCCAACCGTTAAAATTAAGTGTTGGGAGAAACATTGCAATTTCACCGCTGTCTCCTGGTGGCAGGTGTGACCAGCTCTTCCATTTGCAGCATTAAGAGAGTCTTCTGGGGAACCTGACCCTCCCCAGGATCCTCCTGTCAGTGCCTCTCAGCACCAGGGTCATAGGTGTGGCCTCTCTAAAGTGAGAGCCTCATAGGATAGGTTTTTATTTTCCTTCCCATGATTCAACAACACTTCTGTTCGGCCGCACTCATCTACTCAGCAGGTAGATCTGAGATCCTACCAGGAACCTAGTACCAGAGATACAGAAATGCTCTCTTGACCCTCTCCATGTAGTGAAGGAGATATATTTGCTATAATGTGGGAAATAAGATAGTCACACACAAGGACACAGAGGTCGTTTAACCCCATGTGAGGGCTCAGAAAAGACTTGCTGGATGAACTGAGTCTTGAAGGGAGGTACATAAAGGTGAGGAAGCTGCTCCCAGTGCAGTGAACAGCGCCAGGTAAGGAGCAAGGTGTGAGAGATTACAGCGAGGTGAATGCCCCGGTGAATTACAGCGGTGGGTGTCCCTCGATTACAACGTGAGAGGCAACGGCAGGCAAGAGGGCGGGCTCGGGTGGCAGGGGTGGACTCTGGAAGCTCTGTGTGCCATGCTGAGGACCCCACGCTTTACAAAAGTGGAGGTAAAGGGGAGCTGCTGAAATGCTTAGAGCAACAGAGTGACAGAGTCCAATTTGCTTCTCAGGCAGATGCTTGGGGAAGAGTAAAACCTGGATTAAGGAAAAGTTGTGTTTAGGGGCCTTGAATAGGGACGAAGAGATGACCAGACATATGAGAAATACTTGGACAATCAAATTATTGGGACTTGGGGACTGACAGGATGCAGGAGGAAAGAACAAGGACAGTTTATGTAAACTCAGGTTTCTGGCTCTGGCAAGGTTTTGGCATTTGAGCTACTATTTACACTGAAGCCAGTGAGTCCAAGTGGACTCTATACTTTGTGATTCCAGGGTAAGGTATTTATTACATCTGCATACTAACGGGCTTCTTCTTCCATTAACTGTGACATATTTAAATTTTCTTTCCTTTTTTTTTTTTTGAGACCAAGTCTCACTTTGTTGTCTTCTGTAGAGTGCTGTGACATCACAGCTCACAGCAATCTCAAACTCTTGGGCTCAAGCAATCCCCTTGTTTCAGCCTCCCAAGTAGCTGGGACTACAGGCGCCTGCCACAACCCCTGGTTATTTTTAGAGATTGGGGGGTCTCACTCTGGCTCAGGCTGGTCTCGAACTTGTGAGCTCAAGCAATCCACCTAGGCCTCCCAGAATCTTGAAAATATTTAGATAGGAATCTCTTCATGTCCATTATCTTCTGGCAATTGAGGCCTCAGATTTTAGGCCTGTGACCAGGATTGGAGTGGGGAAGGACTGGGCAGATTTCAAAGTAGAATTTTGGCCAAAGGAGCCTGGAAATTGTTCCCCAGCTCCAGATGGCCTGGTGAAGGACTTCTGGGGGAGAAACTGAACGCACCTGACAGAAAAGGGGGGAACCGACTGGCCCACAGGAACCACCACAGGGCAAGCCACGGTGAACAGCCTGGTGGACAGCAGGTGCCCAGCGAGCCAGAGGAAACTGCAGAACTTTCACTTCCTCCCTGCAGCTTTGAACTTTGGTCAGGAGCTTTCTCTCTCTCCTATTCTAAGCAAAAATAATTAGGATCAACTGATCATTGAGACACCCCCTCAAAAAACATACAGCAAGACATTTCATTTCAGGTGGCTGAAGCAGCAATAAACTGGTTTTTAGTAGCAGCCCTCCTTCAGTGCGGGGTCAGCAAAAGTGTATTTCGACTTCAGCAAGCAGGGGATCCATCTCTTCGCTGTGTCCTGCCCACCAGCATAGGGCGCGTGGATTTGGGTTTGGAAGCTTGTCCAGAGTCACTGAGATACAAGGTCATCACTCTACTTCGTGCTGCCCTGACCCGCCAGGTAAGCCGCGGCACACCAGGGGAAGCCCCTTGAAGGCTGGCCGGTGTCCAGAACTGCTATTGAGCCCACACCTCTAGGTTCAAAGCAGCAAGGCTGACTTAAGCCAAATAATAAAGGAAAGAGGGTGTTAGTTTACTTCAATAAATCTCAATATTGGGGAGAGGGGATCAGTATTAAAGTAGTGTTTTCATTTGTATTAAAATAAGAGATACTTGACAAATATTTTGAAGACCTACACGATCTGCTGTAGTAAATGCAAAGTGTAGGACCCAGGGAATTTCTAGTCTGTTTGGGAAGACAGGACATGAAAATTTAAATACTGTTATAAGGCTACAAATGACTAAGTGCCCAATGGGTGTCCCTGATGGTAGAGAAGTGTTTTTTGTTTTTTTAGATAGAGTCTCACTTTGTCGCCCTCAGTGGAGTGCTAAGTCATCACAGCTCACAGCAACCTCAAACTCTTGGGCTCAGACTATCTGCTTACCTCAGCCTCTCAAGTAGCTGGGACTACAGGTGCCTACCACAACGCTGGGTTCGTTTTTCTAATGTTTGGGCTGGTCTGAAACTCCTGACCTCAAGGGATTCACCTGCCTCAGCTTCCCAGAGTGCTAGGATTGCAGTCGTGAGCCACCTCCCTGGCCTGGAATTTGTAAATCTTTAATTAAGAAAGACCATTCCCGTCAATATGAGAAACTAAACTCTGAAAAGAAAGTCTGCTGTTTGTTCACTGTGGGTGACTGCAGCTTGCCCTGGAGCGTTCAGTCCCAACTGATTTCCTTCCCTCCTCCGCCCCTGCAGTCTGTTCCCCTGCAGTAACTTCCAAGTGTTTGCTAATTTTTAACAACCTTGCCATAGAGAACGAGGTTTAGGTTAACTTTTTCCTTTGTTTTTTAATTCTGTAAATGTTAAATAGAAGAAGGGCACAAAATCATTTCTCATAAAAATAGAGGTTAAATATGTGTTGACAATTGTGTGGTGTCTTTCTGCGCATCTCTGGTGAATCAACTGTGTCACGGCGCAGTCACATAGTGGGTTGGTGCTGTCTGTGTGAGCAGGTGACTGGCAGAAGCCCCCAAACAGAAATCTTTAGTTTTCCCCCCAAGCCTTCTTTACATGACCTTGTAGGAAGCTTCCAGAAGACTTGGAAGATCTTAATATTGAGTCTTCTCCTGTGTATCTATCGGGGAGGGAGTTGAGAGAATTTCTGGGATTCTTATTTACAGCCCAATGACACAGGACAGTAATGAAAATATTAATAGATGGCAAGGTGCAGTGGCTCATACCCATAATCCTAGCACTCTAGGAGGCTCACGAGTTTGAGACCAGCCTGAGCAAAAGCAAGACCCCGACTCTACTAAAAATAGAAAAACTGAGGCAAGAGGATTGCTTGAGCCCAAGAGTTGGAGGTTGCTGTGAGATATGACAACATGGCACTCTATCCATGGTGATGGCTTAAGACTCTGTCTCAAAAAAAAAAAAAAAGAAAAGAAAAGAAAATATTAACAGATAATGATCAACATTCATGTGTAAATTTGGACACTTTCTCTTAATACAAGACTAGCAAATAAAAACTTTCTATGACCATTTAAAACAAAGAAACAAAGCTTCTTTTGCTCAGATTACCCTCTCTGCCAATGATGCCTTTCACCCATTTGCCTCTTCCCACCCCCTTTGTCTATTTTCTATATTATTCACTTATTCTCTGGGTAATGAGCATTACTTGTGATGAAGAATGATAACTTCAGACCCTCACTTAATGGAATTTACGCATCTGGTTCTGTCTTTTTAAGCCCTATCTTCATGAATGCTTTTAGGCCTCAGCTGGAATTAATCTTATCTTTCTTCAGGAGGCCAACGCATGATTCTTGGTTTTCTATTATATGATCTATCATGTCACAGCAAATTTGTACATATCTTTTCCACCAATAAATCTGCCTTCATATCATCCTTACAAATTTAAATGCTCACTGTGTTTGAATTAAATCCATTAGGTCCTTTTTATTGTTGTTGTTGTTATTTTATTTTATTTCATTTTTTTAGAGACAGAGTCTCACTTTATTGCTCTCAGTAGAGTGCTGTGGCATCATAGTTCACAGCAACCTCCAACTCCTGGGCTCAGCCCCCCAAGTAGCTGGGACAGGCACCCACCACAACGCCTGGCTATCTTTTTGTTGCAGTTTGGCCAGGGCCGGGTTTGAACCCCCCACCCTTGGTATATGGGGCCGGCATCCTACCCACTAACCCACAGGTGCTGCCCAAGTTGATGTTATTTTTGAGACAAAGTGAAACTTTGGCAGAGTGCAGATGCATCATAGCTCACAGCAACTTCAAACTCTTGGGCTCAAGCAATCCTAGCCTCCCTAATAGCTGGCATTAGAGCCCCCACCACAATGCGCAGCTATTTTTAGAGATGAGGTCTTTCTCTAGCTCAGGCTGGTCTAGAACTCCTGAGTTCAAGCAGTCTGCCTGCCTGGGCTTCCCAGAGTGCTAGGATTACAGGTAAAATCCTTTTTTTTTTAAACTCACAAAGACATTTTTCAAACCTTTAGTCAAATGCCAGCACTGAGTTAGATCATGGGACAAAGGATGTGTAGAAAGAGCATTGAAAGGAAAAGAGAAACTTGGGAAATGGCCCAGATAGCCTGGAAGAGCATTTGGAATGCTTGTCACCAGGTGTTTAAACGATGGAATAATGGGAAACAAGTCCAGATAGGTAAGCAGGGAACTGGTGATAAAGAATTGAGTTTTACAGATGAGGAAAATGAGACACATAGGTGTTATTTGACCAGCCCAAGTAACAAACTGATTAGAACTCATGACCAGATCATCCCCACCATCTAGGCCCAGCACCCTCACATAAGCTCAGATAGTAATTTTATGCTGTCGTGCCAGTTTAGGACAACTGGATAGAAAAGATGAAGATGGTGATAGAAAGTATCTATGACATTAGTGTCTGTATGGTTGGACCACATCAAACCTTTCTTTGTACTTATCACTGCAACCTGAGCAGAGGCAAGTGCAACAGGAGGCAGACAGCCACGAAAATTAGGTGCAGTGAAGAAGCATTCAGCACTGATCTGTGGTGAGCACTGATCGCAATCTGAGCCCTTGGTAGTGCTATATAGACTGGCCTGTGAGCAATACCAAGAGTTGCAGTTCTCCATTCTCTTGGGTTTTTACCTTAAACTTCATAGAATCAATATTTTCAACAATACATGTGTTAAAATAATAAGCAAACATGTTGAATAGATAAGTCATAAAACCTACTCATATCCGATAAACAGGTAAAATAATTTTCTACCTAATAATCAAGAAATACTCCCTAAAAGGAAAATTCTGAGGTTTTTGCCTATTAGATTAAAAAAAATAGTAATAACTAATGTTGGCAAGAATGTGGAAGAACAGGCTCTTATATGAGAAAAGATTTGGTGCAATCTTTCTCCACGGTAATTTGGCCTGATATATTTCTTTTTTTCTTTTTTTTTTGAGACAGAGTCTTACTTTGTCGATGTCAGTAGAGTGCCAGGGCATCACAGCTCACAGTAACCTCAAACTCTTGGGCTTAAGCAATTCTCTTGCTTCAGCCTCCCAAGTAGGTGGGACTACAGGTGCCTGCCACAATGCCGGCTGTTGGTCTGATACATTTCATAAGTGGTTAAAACACAGTTATTATTTGGCATAGCAATTCCACTTCAAGGGAATTGATTTTGAGGAACTAGAGAGGTACACAATGCTAGTTTTGAGCTATGTTCATTTCAACATTATGATGATGAAAAATTAGAAATAACTTCTATATCCAATAATGGGGGAGTAGATACCCGTACGATGTAGTACAGAGATAAAATGGTATTAACAGAGTACCGACGTGGCACAGCTTTGATAACACAATGCTAAGTGGGAAATGAAGGCTGCACAACAGTATGCAGAGTATAAGAGTGTTATTTTTTAATGCATTGACTGCTGTGTGAGTTGTATATAACTGATGCTGGTTTTTAGCCTGGGGTCTCATGAAACATATATAACTCACACGTCTCTTGACCTATGTTGACCTAATTAAACACTGTGGCCCTAAGGGGGGAAAAATCTTTTCTTCTAGTGTGCCAGTCAATGTGTTAAAAATTCATGTAACTGGCTCGGTGCCTGTGGCTCAGCGGGCTAAGGCGCCAACCACGTACACCTGAGCTGGCAGGTTCGAATCCAGCCCGGCCCGCCAAACAACAATGACAGCTGCAACAAAAAAATGGCCAGGCGTTGTGGTGGGCGCCTGTAGTCCCAGCTACTTGGGAGACGGAGGCAGGAGACTCGCTTGAGCCCTGGAATTGGAGGTTGCTGTGAGCTGTGATGCCACGGCACTCTATCCAGGGTGACAGCTTGAGGCTCTGTCTCAAAAAAAAAAAAAAAAAAAAAAAAATTCATGTAACTAGCATATTGAGTGAGTAGGAATCACGGAATATAACCAGAAAGCGTCTTTAATTTCATATCCTACTATTCCTTTAAATGCCACTGGATAAAAATGCCCCCTCAATTCGATATGATAATTGTACTGTGTGGTCCCCAGTTAATCCCACCTTTATTCCGAGGAGCGGCCAGGTCCCCTGCTCAGCCGTTTGCCATGAGATGCCTATGACAGCAAGGAGGGACTTCATCCTTCTCTCCTGCCACAGAAGTCTCTACCTCTCCAGCCCTTCGGTGGTGGTTTTTCACCATTTCCGTATTGAAGAGGAAGGTGGATGGAGAGCTGTGTGAGGCTAAAACACGGAGCTGAACCCATGTAAACCCAGCAGCATCTCTGGTTGCGAGGATTATGAGTGATTTTTCTTTCTTCAAGCTTTTCTCTAATTTCTGGGTTGAGTGCAATTTTACTTTCATAATTATAAAAAAAAACTTAAAAGATTTATGGTGGCAAAGTGGATTTTATTGACATTTGACATTTCCTGTCCCAATGCTGAAGAATTTTCTTGTGAACAAATTTCTGTGTGTTGCTTAGGGCTGATTGTTTTAGTTATGTCCTTTCGGTGATAAGGAATAGACACTAGTTTACTCAAGAGAGGGGATGGCACTTTATAGTCAAGACGCAATGGGGAATGAAGGAAACACCTGAACCAGCCGCGGCTCTGCACAGCCAGTCCTCAAGAATGGGAATGTTGATCCGAGTAGAGCGGCACTCTGGTGCCGGGCAGCTGCGCCGGTCATCACAGGCTGCGGCCCACTTTCTCTGGTCTGCATCCCCCACTCGCTTCCATCGCCATAGCTGGGTTTCTTCTTGGGGCTTTTCTCTCTGCCCCATAGCTTCTACCTGTTCGTGGCTCTACTGCCTCACAGCGTCTACTCGTGACACTGCTCAGTGCTTTCTCACTATGTGTCTGTCAGTTAGCCTCTGTGTCATTTTAGTTCGTCTTAAGTTGTCATCATGATTTCAAGATGTGCCAACAGGAAAGGCATGATTACATTGTTAGTCAGTCTCTAAAATACAGCGTTATCAGCTGAGCAGCCTTCTCGCTCCCGTTTAGCTACTGGGTTAAGCATGACTGTCTAGTTCAGTTGATGAGGGCCAAGAATGCAAAAAATTTTGGACCCCATTACCAAAGCACAGCAGCTATCCATAACTACTTTGCTATGAGAAGGACAGAGTCCTAACACAATATGGCTGCTTGTGTGTTAGAAAAGTGGCCCCTAGCTCTCCAATAGAGCTGCTGCCATACTTAATCCATTACTTCTGTGGCTTAGTCAAGTCCTATTTTGTTTTTGGATAGGTATACCTATTTTTTGGTAAAGAGAATAGATGTGCCAGATGATATAAAACAAAACAAAACAAAACAGCCAGATTTCTTTTTCTGTGCCAAAGATTGCTTCATCCTACCCAAAAGAAAACAAAGACTTTTGCCAACAGGTCAAGGGATTCAAAGCTGAATACATAGTAGATGATGATTTTTAAAATCTCAGGTCCTTGTTAGTAAAGAATAGGCCTTGCCCCTGTACATATATGCCAAGTAAACACTCCTTTTTATTTCTACTTTTCTTCTATAAAAGGCACCTGGAACTACTGCTTCCTTCATTGCCATTTCTTTTCATTTTGAGGAAATAGGTTGATTATTTACAGACTGAGTTCCATTATTTTTTATCTATTCTTGGTGCACTGAGTCACACTCATTTAAAGTACATAAAATCTTCTAGGGTTACATTTTCATTTGTGTTGTACATAGTATAACAAAGCTTCATTTAGGCCTGTTCTCTAGAAACCCATTGAGATTTTACAATAATTTAATGCATTTTAAAGAATGATCACAAGTTTTGTTACTGAGATTGAGAAAGAAGAATTTAGATACGAGAATCTGAAAGTTAAAATGATAGCACAGAATAAGAACATATAACAATGACGTTACCAGAAAAATATTTTATAAAAAGTCAAGCTTCCATAAGTAAGTTTCATAATTTGGAGTAGACATATGCATTTGCTAATAGTACTTCTTTTTGGCTCGGCGCCTGTAGCTCAGTGAGTGGGGTGCCAGCCATATACACCAAGGCTGGCAGGTTCAAGCTCGGCCCAGGCCTGCTGAACAACAATGACAACTGCAAACAAAAAAATAGCTTGACGTTGTGGCAGGCACCTGTAGTCACAGCTACTCGGAAGGCTGAAGCAAGAGAATCACTTAAGCCTAGAGTTTGAGGTTGCTGTGAGCTGCAATGCCAGGGCACTCTACCAAGAGTGAAATATGAGACTCTGTCTAAAAAAAAACAAACAAAATTACTTGATTTTATCTCAGGTACAGATTTTGTTATAGAATCCTTCTAAAGGTGCTTGTCAGGGAGTATGTTTTTGGTAAATAAATATAAATATATCTAAAGACAAAATGTAATAAGGTCTTATGAATAATGCCACGTGGAAACAATCCATGTGTGTGGAATAACTAGTGAGCGGAGAGATCATCCTGCTGATTCAAGGGGGAAACTTTCAAAGTCACGTTCTGTGGTGTGTGATTCCGCGGTGATTTCTGATGGGGGGAGTGGTTTGTCAGGTCCTTTGACTTGTCAATTTGTAAGGCAGGTTTGCTAGAGAGGACTCACAACAGGTGACAACCATTGGGTCAGGGTTACTTGCAGTGTAAACTCTTTTTGAAAATATGTTACAAACTATAATCCAAACCTGCCAGCCTTAAGGGTTGTCAATATCAAGCTTTCTTGGCCCCAGTGAGCGAATCCTGCAGTAATGGTTTGTAAGACTCTGCAAACCTCTGCTGTCCCTGGCGGCCACCTGGGAGAAGTACATTCCTGTGGTGACATTTAGGAAACTTCTAGGCCTTTTCTCAGCATTATATTGTAACTGGCTTCCCATTGAACAAATTTCATTGATCCGTGTAAAATCCTCTCCTTTAAGTAACTTTGTGACCTTTTGAGTTATTCCCCAGAAAATGAAGGATGCAGGATGAAGAAGCTGAGATTCCAAAGGCCTCTGAGCAACATTCCTGTTGCCAAGAATCACCAGCCCCTGTGACCTGCCCCAGGGTTAGCTCCTTGAAAGTCACACCATGACCTGCCCCCAGGCACATGGCCCTTCCTTTAAAAGCCCATAATATCCCTTAGGTGGAGAGAAGGGTTTGAGGCAGCTTCCCCATTCTCCCAACAAGGCAATCCTCATTGTCTTGGTAATCTTTGTGCAGAGCATAAGGGCACCTAGACCCCACAACAGAGCCCTAATCCAAAGACTGAACAGCTTTTCTAGATCTCTGTTTCCTCTCACCTGTGTGTTTGGAGTGCCAGGGCCAGGTGGGGAGAGTCTCATGTTCCACCATTAAATTCCTTAAAGTTAAAGCTAATTCTAGGGTGGTGCCTGTGGCTTAGTGAGTAGGGCTCTGGGCCCGTATACCAAGGGTGGCAGGTTCGAGCCCGGCCCCAGCCAAACTGCAAAAGAAAATAGCCGGGCATTGTGGCGGGTGCCTGTAGTCCCAGCTACTCAGGAGGCTAAGACAAGAGAATCACCTAAGCCCAGGAGTTGGAGGTTGCTGTGAGCTGTGATGCCACAGCACTCTACCAAGGGCAATAAAGTGAGACTCTGGCTCTAAAAACAGAAAACAAGCTAATTCCAGAATGTTGGGTTTGAATTCCTTTTCTAACACCTTGAAAGTTGCATAATTTTGGTTTTGCATTGGCATCTGATATCATCTATATTTCATGCAATTAAGTATCAAACATTTTTGAAATATTACTAATATTTTCTCTCTAGATTATTAGGCTTTTGTAATAGTTCTCTTCCACATGAGAAAAATAAACAATCCTTGTTAAATAAGTAAATATGCATAAAATTGCATAATACAGAGGGTGAATTAAATCGAATATGATAATTGTGGACTTTAGTGACAATATGAGAAATGAAAGTAATGTAGCTTGGCGATCTTTTTGCCTAGACATAGAAGGAAGCTGTGGGAGTAACCCTTTCCCTTAACCTTGTAAAACAGCAGAGCCTCCTCTTTCTTCTTTAACTTGCAGGACAGGTTCTAAGAATGAGCATTAAATTGCCCAAGTATAAGGGAAAAGACATGCTCTGAATTCTTTTTAGTGAAACAAAGGAGGATGCACTAGATACTTACGCTTACGGCTCTGTCTTGTTGCCTAACCCTTGTAACTGGTACAGATGATGTGGTCAGAACTGAGAATGCAGTCTCTTTGGGAAGAAGCCATGAATAATATAATAAGCAGATCTAGGATGTTGAGATCATATATTTTATCTAAGGATCAGAACCTTCTGGCGCTAACCTGCTTTGCTACTATTGCTGGTGACGGTCTTTCAAGAGGCATTTCTGTCCCATCCTGCAGCTCTGAGCAACTCCCTTGTATTAAGCCTTGTCCTACAAGTTTCAGTGGCGAGGTCTGAGAATCTGTATAAGGAGGAATGAGAGGGATGCAAAAGCTAAAAACTCTTGTTTTTCATTCACTTGTATTCATTTGTTGGGTTGTTCAATAAATATTTATTCACTGCCTGCTGTGTGTTCAGGAATTCTGATATCTGACTTAGGGAACAGACTGACCATCCAGAGAAGAGACTCCCAGCACAGAGACTAACAGGAGGGCTATTCCAGGCAGGTGTTGAATGATCTGGGCTCAGGAAAATAATTGGGTAATAACTGTTGTCACTCAATGGACATTATCAGGCTTCGGGTCTGAACTAGGTACAACCCTGGTTCTTTCAATCACCACTTTACAAGTTTTTCACCTTTCGTGGTTTCAGTTTCTTGTACTATAAAATGAGTATAATATCTACTTCACTGGGTTCCTGTGGTTAAATGAGACAATCTCTGTGGAAGTACCCAGGGAGGCAGCTATCATCTTGTGGGTTTAATAGTTCACTCCAGGCCCACTTTCTTCCGCAGGAAACAGTGTGTCTTTACAGTGGGCAGCTTCCCAACATGGTTATTTTCTGAAATTAGACTGGGAACCAGGTTAAGGTAGATAGATACAAGTAGTCCGGGCGTGGTGGCTCATGTCTGTAATCCTAGCACTCAGGGGAGGCCGAGACGGGTGGATTGCTTGATCTCAGGAGTTCAAGACCAGCCTGAGCAAGAGTGAGACCCTATCTCTACTAAAAATAAAAAAAAAAAAGTAACTGGGTGGGTGTGGTGGGTGGGTGTGGTGGTGGGCACCTGTAGTCCCAGCTGCTTGGGAGGCTGAGGCAAGAGGATCACTTGAGCCAAAGAGCTTGAGATTGATATGAGCTATGATGCCATGGCCCAAAGTAACAGTGAGACTCCGTCTCAAACAATCAAACAAACAAACGAAAAATGATAGGTACAAGTATAGGCTCTTCCTGTGTGTTGGAATAGTATGCCTTATTCGAGTTTGGAAGAGTATTTGTCTTTAGACCTTTGAATAAAATGTGTGCAGCAATGCAGTGGCCAGACCGCGCGTTAGGGCCATGTGAGAGCCGCCCACGGACTGGCAGTGTGCCTTTCCCAGTGGACTCCTGTGGTCCTGAGTGTGCCGTCTAAAATGCAGCTGTGAACATCTGCACTGCAGAGTTGGCTTTTCTCATAATAATGCTGTTGATTTAAGTGTAACATGAATCTGTTGGGCCTAGAGGTTTTTTTCCCCCCCCACAGGAGAAGGAAAAACTTAAGGATGGTTCTCTTTATTACCACCAACCTCTTTTATTTGGGGGGTGATGACACATAACCGCCAACTCTCCTGCATCAATTTTACCACCTATCCTGCGCATTCCACAGGTCATAATGACAGTGCTTTATTTTGTGCCAAGCAGAAAGGCCCATGTGTGGCCTATGTGTGGGCCTTACATGTGTTAACTCCAGTAATCCTCACAAAAGCTCCAGGAGATATTGTTACTTTTAATCCCAAATGAGTGAGGCACTGAGAGGTTAAAATTACACCATTAATAAAGATCAGGGGCTTTCAAACCAGGTAATCTGATATGAATTTAGCTTCTCTGTATTTTAATTTCCTTCTTAGTAAAATAGGAATAAGGATTCTTATGAAGATGGAATTAGTTAATACAGGCTGGGTGCAGTGGCTCAGGCCTATAATACCGGCACTTTGGGAGGCTGTGGATTGCTTAAGGCCAGGAGTTTGAGACCAGCCTGGGCAATAGTAGCACTATCCTGTGTCTAAACAATAACCAGCTGGCTGTGGTGGTGCCTGTGGTCCTTGCTCCTTGGGAGACTAAGGCGGGAGGATCATTTGAGCCAGTGCATTCCAGCCTGGGCAACAGAGCCTGACCTTGTATCTAATAAATGAATGAACAAATGAATAAGTAAGTTACTATGTGTAACCATTCCTAGCCCAGGGCAAGTACTAGATAACTGTTACCTATGATTAGCTTTCCAGTGTTATTCCTATGAAAAAAAATTACTTTTTACATACATGATTTTAATCTGTATGCAAGATCATATCTCACATTTACATCAAATATTGAGTTGCTTGGCTCAGTACCTGTAGCTCAGCAGCTAAGGTGCCAGCCACATACACCAGAGCTGGTGGGTTCGAACCTAGCCTGGGTCTGCCAAACAACAATGACAACTACAACAAAAAAATAGCCAGGCATTGTTGCAGACACCTGTAGTCCCAACTACTTAGGAGGTTGAGGCAACAGAATCACTTGAGTCCAAGAGTTTGAGGTTGCTGTGAGCTGTGATGCCACAGCACTCTACAGAGAGCAACATAGTGAGACTCTATCTCAAAAAAAAAAAAAATTGAGTTGCTTCATAATGACTTCAGAGTAAGTTCTACAAGAACTCATTCATTTCCCCCCCAAATTGAACAAATATATCTTGATCGAGTCAAGGATTATCCCAGGCCCTGGGAATACCAAAAGGAATGAGACGCACAGTACCTGTCCTCAAGGGGCTGATAGCCTGGTGGCACAGTTGGAAGTGACACTGGGGGATTTCCTAGCTGGTCTGGGTAAAAGGTATAAACATATTCAAAAAGAGGTAAGATAAACCTAGGAAGACAGAAGAGCTCTGAGGGTACAGAAGGAATTGACACCGAAACTGTGTCTTACCTCGGGGTAGACAGCTGGTCTTTCCAATAGCACCTTCTGTAGGGTAAGTATTGGAAAGGGGCAACTCTTGGTAAAAGGCCAATCACTGTGGTCTGAACCAGTGTGGGAATTACACATCCTTATCGTTACTGAAATAACTTATTTTTTCCTTCTATTGTGACTTTGAGTCATGTGAAAATAAACATCCAGAAAGGTTACAACAGTTGATTTAAACAAATACAGAAAAAGTTGTCCTTTATCTTAATTAGAGTGGGCAGTTTCAATCACAGCCATTCAAGGAGTTTAAATGGGCCTTATTATCTAGCTTGGCTCCAATGCCAGTGCCATTATTTTGTTGCCCCTTTTTCGATTCCTAGGGTTCGTTCTTGTTTCTGGTTGCCTTAGTTTACCACTTTTCCTTATCTGAGCTGCCTTCACTTCAGAGTTCCCTCTGTGGCTTAACTTTACCCTTATAGAAGGAACATATTTTTCAATTTTCTCACTTGCCTTTTTTAATCCCTGCTGCTCTCTGAGTATTGGCTATGAACTGAGCCAAAGAACAAGCTTTGATATCAGGGACAAAGGCTCTCAAATAGCAGTCTTTTCAGAAGTGCAGCAGGGAGAAGAGAGACCAGGCTCTGGATGACAGAGCTGCTGATGCAGCCGCCCAGCCACAGGGTTTTTGCTGCCTTTACTCGGCCTCTTTCTGAGAACTCTGGGTAGTTATTCTGAAACTTTCCCAAGGAGGTGAGCAATAAGAAATGTGTACCTGGAAGTATCACGTATCTGGAGTAGAAAACAAATGCAACACTTTTCTTGAGATGGTGAGTCTCCCTTGGAGCTTCAGGGTTTTGGAAAGGTTCTTGCTTGGACACAGTGAGTGATTCTCCCTATGACTCTGGTGGTTAAGTTCGAACTCAGGATACATCTCCTGCCCCGTGCCCTGCATTTGTGCTTTTCAGTGTGTTGTAGTTGCTGGGTGATATGAAGCAAAAATATGTTTGAATTCCTATGTGAGAGGAAAACTTGGATACTGCTTTGATCTGTAAATCAAGTGACAAATTCACTTTTAAAGAATTTGATGTAATTGAAAAATTCAGTAATGAATTTTGAATGAATGAATCCAGGGTTCACTGATGACTGAACCTGTCTGGGGGGACTATTTGGGAGGAGGTCCGTGAAACTAGAGAGTTGCTAGGGATCAGGGAGCTTACCTGCCTGGAAGGCAGAACAAGGAGTAACAAGATAGTCAGGAGCGAGGTAATCAGCTGTCAAAGAAAAATTATATATGACAGAAGTCACAAAAATAAGTAAAGTTGGGGGGGGCGTCAGTGAGGACACACACACAAAAAAAATAGATGAGGCTCAGCGCCTGTGGCTCAACGGGCTAAGGCGCCAGCCACGTACACCTGAGCTGGCGGGTTCGAATCCAGCCCGGGCCCGCCAAACAACAATGACAGCCGCAACCAAAAAATGGCCGGGCGTTGTGGCGGGCGCCTGTAGTCCCAGCTACTTGAGAGGCGGAGGCAGGAGACTCACTTGAGCCCAGGAATTGGAGGTTGCTGTGAGCTGTGATGGCACAGCACTCTATCCAGGGTGACAGCTTGAGGCTCT